>CAVNYN010235165.1:0-10222 GCA_963692815.1 Nyctanthes arbor-tristis
CTAAAATAACCCCCCCCCACCACCCAAAAAAAAAAAAAAAAAAAAAAAAAAGAGAGGAAAAGATAAAGATGTTATCATGTACCATCAGGCGAATGCGGCTGCGCTCTTCTTCGTTGAGAACAAATTGCAACTTCATGTGCACATGCCCACCTCCCTCAAGGGAGAAAGTTTCGTCCCAACAACCCTTCTCGATTATCGCCATTGTCTGAATACCTAATTCAAACAAACAATATAATCACCCACTTTCTATGAGGAAAAGAAACCAAAGGGAAATCTATAAGCAAATCAATAAAGAGATGATGCACCTATATTAGCTATCTCATTTTCCTCAGTATCAACAAGTGTAACAACTAAATTTTCGCGCAGTGTAGTCAGAGGGCTGTGAAGATGCAATTTTGCAGGGCTCATTATCAAAACAAAAGGAAAGATTGATTTTGCCAATGCGATAAACAGAAACAAAACGGAATTCTTAAACTAAGATCAAGTTCAGAGTCATTACAAAGAAAAATCTCCACTGTCCCAAGTCCGAAATACCCTTTTCCCCATGGAAACTGGTCAGAGAATATAAATAGAAACAATTAAACAAATGAATTTGAACCAAAAAATTCAATAAAAAAGTGACAGAAAGAAAGGGAAAGAAAGTTTTGAGGAACTTACCTTTCAGGGATGTTGAGCTAGAATGTGATGAAGAAGAAGAAGGGCCCTTAAATTCCAAAACTATAATTGCAAACCAAATTAACAAAACAAGTCACGAAGTTATAAATTTTGCTACTATTAAAAGCTGTTAAAGTTGCAGATAAGAAAGTACCTGAAACCTGAATCGTTCCTGGCATTGGAACAAGAACAGAGTGGGAAGAAGTGAAAAATAAGCGTCAATTTCAAGCTATGAACGAACCCAATTTGAAATTCTTGGAGCAAATCAGCAAGAAGCTACCATTTATGTTTAGGGAATGTTCTGATCGCCAAATAGAAATAGGATTTTGGGTGGGCGGAGCAGATGTGATTGAGTGAACAGTGGTGTAGAAAAATGAAGGGCCATTAATGGGGTCCATAAACTTCCAAGCTGTTAATTAACCACCTCACAAAGCTTTGGTGGAAAGCTCTACTTTTGTCTCACTCCGGGCGCCTCCCCTATGTTATGTATTTTTGGCTTTTCCCTCCTTGATTTTGGAAAAAGAAGAATGTAATAATGTAATAATGTAATAAAACGGTAAAAATCAACTCATCCCATCTCCTAGTCCCAATCTCCCACTCGATCTCACTACACACACATTATGGGAGATTATTAAATAACTCATATATGCATTGTACGACAATGAGACAACTCGCATTTGAGTTATTCAATAAGCTCCAGCTATGTGTATGTATTTGCCAAGATAATGCTGCCAAACTTACAGTGGAGATCATTTTTACCCCAGTACCAATACCACCATATTAGCTCGAGTGATAATATGAGTGTCAAATCATTAATTTTTTGCTATGTAATGAAGACACCAAACAGCTATGTCTACAATGAGATGTGGCGCTAATATAATAGTGCCACACGAACAGTGGCGTGGGACTTATATCTCCTCTCCCGTTGAGGAGAAGAAATCTACCTGGTTATATATATATATATATATATATATATATATTACCCTTATATAAAAAGTCAATTTTCTAGATAAACAGATCGGGCTTCAAGCTCAGAGCTCGATCTGTTTCAATAGCCAGACCGTATAAAAAACAATCTATATCTAAAAGAATTTATCTGCATAAATTATTTCCTTTCATTTCTTTTCTTTTTTTTTTCTTTTTGAGAAGAACCTATGTGATTTCAATTTTATAGTTGAATTTCACCACAAAAGTGGTACAATGCCATTCCAGCTGGAGCGAACTTATTCAGAAGAAATATCATCTAGTCAGCTGCTTGTTTGATGTGTGGTAGAGAAGAAATAGCAACTCATGTTTTGTTTGATTGCTTGATGGCAAAGGATATCAAGAAGCGTGTTGGTTTTTGGAAATCTATCAAACTTTTTTCGTTTAAGATGATATAAAGACCACTATATATTCAATTACAAAGGAATTGAACAATGCCTTCCTCTCACGAATCATTGTTATTGCATATCTCATACGGAAGGAACGCAACCGAGTGATACATGGGTTGGGTCGTCGCTCCTCACTACTGGTCGCTACTCACTACTGGTGCTGCAAACATTGGATACCCTTTTTCTCCCTTATTTGGATACAACCTATGCAAAAAAGAAGGAGCTTTCTTCCCGTTTACGTTGGCAAAAACCAGCAAATGGCAAGTTTAAGTTGAATGTTGATGCATCATTACGTGAAGGCTCTGACCACTTTGCTATAGGAGCTATCATTCCAGATGAGCATAGGATTATTTGGGCTGCTGTAACAAAGAAATTTTTTGGAACCCCTCTGATTGTTGAAGCGGAAGCAATCACACTTTTGGAAGGGCTAAATTTGGCAAAAGCACGTGGATTTCGTATTGATTCAATGGAATCAGATTACTTTCAACTTGCTTCCAGCTTGAGCTCGAACTTTGAATGCCATTACAATGTGTTGCTGCTTGGTAAGATCCATGGTTTGCTTGGCGATTGTAGTTGTGGACCTTGTGAATATATTCCCCGTGAAAGGAATATAGTCGCCCACACTGTTGCCTATTTTGCGCTTTGTCATTCTTCTCAATTTTGTTAGGTTGATTGCATGCCTATATGGCTTAGTTCGGTTACCCTCCATGATATGCTATGAAATTGCTATTTCACTACCCAACAAAAAAAAAAAAAATATCTCAATCATCAATTCTATCTCATTTTAAGTTGATCATTATAGAGGATTGGAAATGTGTTGAGAAAATGTTGATTAATTTTGAAAAATATATCCCATTAGTCTGCTCTTCATTTTCTATGGGATTTTCAATTTTTTTTTTTTTTTTTTTTTTGTGTGTGAAAGGGAAATATATATATATATATGTATATATATTGAAAATGTTCAAGCACCTCTCGGAGGTTTTGTTACAAAATCTCCTGCTCAATGCATGCTACGTGTATTTTAAATCCATGTGGCTTACATCAATACATGCCACATAGGATAAGGTATTTTGTAACAAAACTTCCGAGAGGTGTTTGAACATTACCGATATATATATATATATATATATATATATATATATATTTGTGCCGCCGGAGCAGCAACTCCAGTGGCCGAAAGCTGGACTTCCGGTTGAAGGGGGAGGGGGACGTGGGGTAGGGTGGCGTGGTTTTTAGGTTTTTTATTATTTTCAAACTTTTTAAAAAAAAATTTAAAAGGTTTAAGGGGGGTATAATCGTCCTTTTGTTAAAATTTTGGTGGAATAGTGTAAAAAAGGACGATTTGTGCGTATTTATCAAAAATTGGTGGCTATGGGTGTGACTAAACAAAAGTTAGGGATGAAATCGAGACTAAACTGAAAGGTTGGGGACAATTTGTGAAATTAACCCATAATTCAATACAAAGAGAAGCAACTAAAAAAAGAGCACCCAGGGTTTTAGCTATAGCATGATATCCACAATTAACATGTGCTTTCTTTGTCAAGAAAAAATTAAATTCTAGTTAAAATTTAGAGGCTTACGCATATTACGCCTAGAGGCGATGCCTCAAAGACGTACGCCTCAGTATTGGAAGGTTCAAAGTGCCCCAAACTAGTTCCTTGAGACGTGAAGCATATTGAAGCATAAAAGACGGGTCTCGATGCGGGACTTAGCCTTGCCTTTTAAAACAAGGGTTCTTAATGGAGCTAATTGGACTAGATTATTATAAGAGACAAAAGTATAACAACTTGAACTTTGAAACGGACGACCATGCGTCCTCCATTAAATAAGGTGATTTAGTCTCCCCAGGTAGTTTAAAGCCAGTTGATCTGTTTCATCAACACAAAAGCAATTAAATTAAATATAACAATGAAATACAATGAAATCAAAATTCCAATGTTAGAAGAAGGAAATTCATCTTACATAGACATAACATTGGCTGCGGGCACAATATCCTTGAGCGAGATAAGACTTCGAGTATAATGGACTACCTCTGTCACTTTGAATTTGTTCCGATGAATTCTAAATTTTCTCCATTCGTCTCTTTTAGAATCATATAACACAATCAGATTATTATAACTTTGGCAATACAATAAAAGAAATTCCTTACATTTTGAGCAACTTGCCAGTTTGATATTGCCAACATTGTCAATACCCAATGTAATAGGATACCTATTTATAGTGATCAACATTGACCAAGATTTTGCAACATCCAAACTTTTCATTACCCAAATGTCAACCAAACCCATAAAACCATTACTCAAACATAGCTCATCTCCAATAATTCCAATGCTTATATTTCCTTGAGAGCTTGTATAACTTGGAAGTTGAGGAAGAAATTTAAAACCCTCACTAAAAAACTCAAATGACAATACATGCCGCTTAGTCGAGGGATCTCTAACAATCCAATAAAAGACCCCATTCAAATAAATAGCAGATACCTCAAGCATGTAGAGGAATGTCCATTCCTCAAGCAAGTCCAGCGACCCACATCGGCGAAACTGAACTGTTATAACAAGGAACTTTTATGTACTCATTAGTAATCGGATTACAAACAATGGTTAAGTTATTACGTTGCGTCAAACAAAGAAAGCCATTACACAAATTCCTTATATGTAAGGTATCGTAGTTCATCGAATTCAACTTGATGGTAGGCTTCCTCTTAGCACGTACCCCATTACTATGAGCAATTGCTTTAGCTTTAATCATCATGCTATCACTATTGAATTCGTATAGAGGAATTTTTAATTGAGTATCAAGCTTCATGTTAATCGGTTCTGTCGATTCCAACACATTGACATTGCAACAACAATTAGCATTCAACTTGGATGGTTCGATCAAGTATAGCATTCTTTAAATCTCATACTTAAACAGATTTTGGAGTAGAATGCAGGATTTTGCATGTGCATGGTGAAGCTCGACAACTGAGTGCTCAAAATCAAATCACGCCATGCTTTGCACGTGCATTTACACATTACGATCTCTTTAATTGGCAAACTTAACAGAATATCGACCATTACTTGTTCCGGTATGTCGATCACAGAAACCCTTGAACTTCTACGACTTTTCATCGCAATCATACTATCAGGGGCGGAGCCAGCAAGCCGGAGTACCCCTAGCCGGACCGAAAGATCAAAAACCCATTTATATAAATACTAATTTTTCAAAAGAGAACACAAAGTCAAATACATTACAAAAAAGTGTTCAACAAATCAAAATCTAGTACTAAGTTAAAAAGTAAGTTGAACCCAACGATTCTTTAATTTAGCAAATTCATCAACAAGAGAATCTAAATCTATCTTACTAACAAGCTTCTTTGTAAAGTTGTTTTGCCTTTCTTGCTAGGAGGTTGTTGTGAGTCCATAATTAAATCTATACAATCAAGGTAGTTAAAAGAATCAATAATTCAACTATTCAACCACTCATTCCACAATTCAACTAAGTCTTTCATAATTCATAATAATTATTGATTAGCTGATTTAGTTCATACCCTAAGTCACTAACCAAATTAAACTATTGAAAAGTAAGTCATTCACCAAATTAAAATCAAGCAAAAGCAGTCATTCACCAATCACCAACTCAAATTAAAATCAAGCACAAACAGTGAAGCAATCATTGATCATTTACCAACTCAAGCATAAGTAGTCATCTAAATTCTCATTCACCAACAAAGCCTTCAAGTCAAGCAGACATTCACCAAATTAAAATCAAACACAAGTAGTGAAGCAGTCAATGCACCAACAAAGCCTTCAAGTTCAGACTTCAGTCTTCAAGTCAAGCCCAAATGCCCAATTGTTTTGTTCATAAATCCAAGTTACTAAATTACTTAATTCCTCTAATTCCTCTCGTCATTCTTCATTCAACAGTCAACACATTTATTCAAATTTCATAAATCATAATTATTAATTCAATAATTCATAATCATTAGTTATTTAGTTAATTAGTTTAGTTAACTAGTTCCCAAATCACAACCTAACCTGAGGCTAGAAATAAGAAATTACCAAAGTCAAGCTTCGAGAGTTTGAGCCTCAAAAGTAACTCCTGGCTGCAGCATAAAGTTGTCAGGGGCGGAGCCAAGATTTTAAGTCAGTGTAGTACGGAATTTTGAAATAAAGAAGCTATAAAACAGTTTGACAATGAACACAAATACAAATGACGTACTTTTACAACTGTCTTTTAAGGGTTTTCATACTTTTACAACTTCCGTTTTGGGAATTTATGATCCCTAGGTTGACAAGGACCTTTTTACAAATACGCTCTTCGAACTTCATCTCTAATCTTAGGACTATAGCTTAAAATTGGAATTCTTAATCCCGGGTCAGAGTGCAGTTGTGCGACATCAAAATCCTTAATCATAGTTGAACTCGAGATCCTCTCAACTCTATTTGAGCACTCCTCAACACTATTTGAGCTATTCTCAACTCTATTAAAACTCCCTTCAACTCTATTTGAGGCAACTTCAACTCTATTTGAACTCTCCTCAATAACATTTCCTTGAACACCTTCTTTTTTAAGTATCTCTCCATAATCTAAAACATTCAATTTCAACAACAATATTACATAAAATATATGCCCTAACTTACTTCTAAGTTCTAACTAAATAATAGTTCAACATCACCATCATTCAATTTCAACAAGACAACAACAACTAATATAATTTCAATTCAATTATAACTAACTTACTTCTAAGTTCTAACTAAACAGTAAGCCAAACCAATAAGCCCTAAATTATAATTTATAATTTATAAACTTAACCCTACAAATCTTGAAGCAAATTGGACAAAACTTAAAAACTATAAAAAAAATCTTGACGTAATAAGAGGATTTAGAGCTCTACATACTTGTAATTTGTTCCCCTTAGGGTTTTGAACACTTGAACTCCACTCCAAGATCAAGAAGATTAGAAGAAGCAGGGGCTGATTTTTTGAGTTTTAAGGAGAAGAATCACTGAATTAGTCTCAGGTCGCCGGTGCACTGTAGGTCCTCCACAGTAGGAGCTGGACGGGAGGACGGGTGGCGGCGTCTAAGTCGTTGAGCTGCAGTCCGTTCCGGTCTATCGGTCGAAGACTCAAAGAAGAAAGCAGCACTACAGCGGAAAGCAGAACGTGAGGATGAGAGGTCTGATTCTAGTTTTTGGGTAATTTTAGTTTTAATTGGGCTCTTATTTGGATTTTGGATAATACCTTATTTTTAATTGATTGGATTTGGATAATATATTGGGCTAGGTTTTTGTATTTTGGGTCAGGACCTACCTTTTGCTTAGAGCATCTTCAATGCATCAAGTCTTGCTTCAAGGTCCAAAAGGAGAGAGAAAAACACTACAAAATTTCATGGCCCTACGTTTTTTAATTTTTCTTTTTATTTTTTTTCTTTTAATTACTTTTCTCTTATTTACACTATTTGTTTTCACTTTTCCTCCCTCGTATCCCATGTAAGGTTCAAATTTGGACCTTCATCCAAAACTCTACTAGTACTATTTTATCATTATTTTTAAATTTCTATCTATCTCTCTCTCCTCTTTTTTTACCTTTCCCTCTCTTTTTTCCTACACCTCTTTCCATCAAAATTCAATTAAAATAATCAACTTCTCTATATCATTCTCCTCTATATCACCAAAAACTTAGACTATCCCACTGGAGATGCTCTTAATTGGTCTAAGAAAATTAGATGGGCCAGACTTTATTTTTTTGGGCCAGTGCGGTCTAGGACCAAATTTTACTAGGTCGCTGGCCAGTCCAGTGCAGTCCGTGGACTGTACTGGGCCTATTGGGCCTCCCCTCTACGTCGCCGGCGCCATCCGCAGTCCGTAGCTGCTGCCGAGCTCGAGTTCATGCGTGGTACGCCAAGCCGCCAAGGTCAGGCCGCTGCCGCGATACGCCGGCCTTGCCATCGCCGGAATTTTGGAGTCGTAACAGTCCTTGGTGGTGGCTTGGTATGCTATTGGGGGTTTTTTTCAATTTACGTTGGTTCGCTTCTGCTTTTAGTCGTTTACTGAAAGGCAGAAATAAGGAATTTGGGTTTGGATTGGAAATTAGGCTTAGTTGATTTTAGGGCCTTAAGTCTTTTCCCCTAACCCAAAATTTCTTACCTCTAGCCCAACCATATTTTCCTCAGCCTAAACATACAAAATTTTCTTTTCTTTGAGGCCCAAGCAATTTTGGGCCTAGCCGACCAGGGGAAACCCCCCATTGGAACCGCCCCTGTATATTATCATATTACAATTTCTATATTAAATAAGAGAACATTCACTTATGTAAGAATAGAACGTTCATAACATTCACTTATGTAAGAATAGAACGTTCATACCTTTCTCTGATAAGTGATTCAGCAAGAAAACTTCTCCCAGATTCTTCAAAGGGACCTTTAGGGTTTCATTTGATACATACATTCATGCACTGCCAAGAAAGGGCTGTGTTTATTAGGTTAAATCCAAATTGGATTTTTTTTTTCAAAATTTTTTACCTAATTAATTGCCATGGTGTGATCCCCAAACATAATTAAATATTATGACTTTATTATTTATGTTATGTTATAAAATATATATGAACACCACAATCTTTGATAAGTACATCGCTTTGCTAACTTTATTTCATTTTTACTTCTTTTTATATTTAAATTCTGAATTATTTTCCGTAAAATTATATCCTCAACTTTTTGCTGACTAACATATATTTTATCTATTCGTTGTTGCCTCTTAAATTTTTTTATATAGAGTAACTACTAAATATTGTAAATAAGTAAAAGAGTAACAATTCAAAAAGTACGGATATGTACTTTTTTTATGATTTTTAAGCAAGTAATGAAATTCTTGAAGAAAAACTTGTTTTAGGAACCATAAACATTGTAATTAATAGAAGGTCAATAAAAAATTAAAAAAAGAAAAGTTAGGACATATATCTAAAAAGAATCAAAGTTATGGCCACTTATATAATATAATAGAATTATTATTAAAAGGGTGATTATAAGGGAGTTATATTCACACTATATTTTTTACTAAACACACTGTATAATAATTATATTTAGTATTGTTCATTTTTTCAAGTTTTTAAATTAAGCCATTAACTTTTTCTTTGTCGTATTTTTTTCTTTACCTTTTACGGTTATCATATCCTGTATCTAATAATGATTTCCATCTAAAAATTGTAGTGTGAAAATCACTTAAATCCTTTGAATAAGAAAAAAAAATCTATAAAAATAAAATTTTATATTTTTTATGACTTTAAGACATACAAAAAAAAAAAAAAACTTTTTATATAGTTATAAGCATCATTAAGAAACAAGATATGAAAATTAAAAAATGTTTAGAAAAAGTTCAATAATATTTCATTAGACTCCAGTTTTATATGTTATAAAACATGAGGACATTCAAAGTAATAAAAATGTGGTGTAACTTTAAAAAATTGTAGTGTGAATATATTTCCCCGTGATTATATTGATACCATATCTTATACTAACTACACCACAGTTTAATTGTACTCAACATCCTTTACATTTTTAAATCTTTATATGTACATCATTAACTCACTTCTGTCATATCTTTATTTTTAACATTTTATTATTTTTTTTAAAATTTTTTTATTATGATATTTTGTATCAAACGATATCTTGATTTCTAAATTTCCATTGCGGGAACTGCCTCAAATTTTTAAATATACAAAAAAGTAATACACAATAATACACAACTAAGTATTTTCATAGGATTTTATGGTACAAAAATAAAAAATTTCAAATATAACCAATTATTAAAAATATATGAAAAGATAATTAAATAAAAGATTCGAGAAAAAATTTGGCAAAAACTTTTAGGGGTGTATATGTTATAAATAACAAAGACTAAGGATGTTCATATTATATTAATAAAAATATAGTGTTTTTAGTAAAAAAAAAAAAAAAAGTGGTGTAAATATAATTAGCCTTATTCAAATGTGGTACATATATAGTAAAAAAAGGTGGTGTGAATATATTTTCCCTAAACTTTATTCAATTGTCAACAATTTGATATCTAAAATTTGATTTAATGGCAATTACTTGTCTATTAATTGTATTAAAAAAATAATCTATATATATATATATATATATATATTAATTTGTAAGATATTATATTATTTGGAAAAAAAATGACACAGATATAGTAATGGTGGGTGACGTTTTCATGT
>CAVNYN010235167.1:0-11025 GCA_963692815.1 Nyctanthes arbor-tristis
ACTTCTGTTTCCTCCGACGAGTACACCAAGCCCAATCCTACGACGGCGGCGTTTCAGCCGGCCCTAGTCGCCGTTACTAGCTCCGTAATAGATGAATATGATCCGGCCCGACCAAATGATTATGAGGATTATTGCCGGGAGCGCAAACGGAAGCAAGCGGAAGCAGAGATGAAGAGAGAATTAGAGGAACGAGAACGACGAGAAAGGGAAAAGGAGGAGAGAGAACGGAGGGAACGGGAACGAGAACGAGAACGAGACAGGGATAGGGAATTGAATATATCTGGAGAAGAGGCATGGCGGAGGCGGGCGGCAATGAGCACTGGTGGCAGTGGAGTACCTAGATCGCCCTCACCACCGTCAGAAAATGTGAACGGGGAAGGTTTCAGTATTGGTAAGTCAGAGAGTGGGGGTTTGGGTTTGGGAGCTGAAGGGAAGATGACGGCAGCGCAGAGGATGATGGCAAAGATGGGGTGGAAGGAAGGTCAGGGCTTAGGGAAGCAGGAGCAAGGAATCACCACTCCTTTGATGGCGAAGAAGACCGATAAGAGAGGTGGGGTTATTGTGAATGCCAGTGATTCCAATAAAAAGATCAAAAGTGTCAATTTCAACGGGCCTCCCACACGTGTTGTGCTTCTCAGAAACATGGTATGTGTTATGCACTAATAGATAGTTGTTTATGTGTTATTATTTGCTAGACATTACATTTTTGGATTTGAAGTCCTGGACTTTGTATGGAGTGATTTGATGGTCAATAGGAACTTGCTATTTTAACTTTTAATAACTGGAATGATGAGGGCTCTGGGTTTGTTGCCAAAGATACACATAATTGCTAGTTTGGACTTTAAATTATGATGATTTGGAATTAATTGCACACAAAGGAACATGCAAATGAGCGTTTTGGAATAAATTGCACGCAAAGGGAGAGGAACATGCAAATGAGTGTATGCGGTGTTTCTTTCATTTAAATGTTTCATCGCAGTATTTGATCCATATTTTAATTGCTTTCTCATGGATAGCGATTTGCCTGTCAAAGTCAATATAAATCAAAGAATAATGTCTTCAAGGCATGGTTTGATTGTTCTCTCTCTTTATATGTCTCTCCTATGCTTTAAGTTTTCAGATTTTGTTGTCTTTCTGGGCATGTAAAATTGCAGTGTCACCATATCATCGGACTTGCACAAAATCATACATGCTTCACATTCCAAGTTGAACAAGAAATTTTACATGCTTAGCTTTACATCTTGGTCTTGGCTGTCAAGAATAGAGAAGTTGTGAAAGCCTGTGGCTTTTTCCCCATATTTTGAGGTGAAAGAATGTGAGACAGCAATTGCATTTGTTGAAACAAGATTCATGGCGCGCATTTATAAGCTGTTGGTGTGCTAGGAATCATGATGAATTGATAATAAGCAAATTGATGTGGTGCTTTGTCAGAAAATCAAGTGTCCTCGTCCTTCTCGGCTTTTTACGTATGCACAGTTCATGTCAAAGGTTGGTATGGATGAGTAGAAACATCTTTGCTTGCATAACACTTCCCAACATTTTTTCCCTTCTTATGGAACTGGTGCTGCTATCTCATTGCGTGACCTTAGATTGAGTGGGGGTCTGAAGGTTGATATTGAGGATGAAACAAAATAATGCATTCTGAATGTGCATTTTCTGGATGTGCATTCTGAATGTGCATTTTCTGGATGTGAGTGTCACAATATGTTTTTACTACCATACTCAGGTCTTTGTTGACCCCTTTTATGGCGGTAACTGATGATAGTATTGTAGTTTCTTTTGATCTGTGTTGTCTTCTGCACATGTTTTCATATTATGTGGACGACCTGGTTTTTGTCTATAATTTTTGTCTATAATTCCAAGGTAAGGAAATGGCCAATGATATTGCAATTTCTTTATGAAGGTTGGTCCAGGGGAAGTGGATGATGATTTAGAGGGTGAGGTAGCAGAGGAGTGTGCTAAGTTTGGCACAGTTACTCGCGTTCTGATATTTGAGATTACAGAGCCGAATTTCCCGCAAGATGAAGCTGTAAGAATCTTTGTTCAGTTTGAAAGAGCAGAACACGCAACTAAAGCCCTAATTGAACTTGAAGGTCGCTTCTTTGGTGGTCGGGTTGTTCGTGCATGCTTCTATGATGAGGAGAAGTTCAGTAATAACGAGTTGGCTCCCTTGCCTGGAGAGATCCCAGGCTTCTTTTAGCAATTGGTAACGATGAAGATGTATATCAGTTGGCTTATGTATGTTAGGGCATATATAGAGCAACTACTTTTCAGAATGTCAGATAACATTTGGTAAAACCGTAAAAGTGACCATTGTGATCAGAGTGCATTGGTTGAAAGAGCATGCAAGCCTTGCCTCCCTCTTCCCTTCACACCCCCACGCCCCAAAAGAAACGAAAATTTCTTCTAATGATGAAGATTGTATTCCTGTAGTCAGCTCAAACTAATTAGTATATTTTTTAAATAATTAATCAATTTTTGTGGATAGAAGTTGAGATCAGCAAATTATCTATTTTGGTAGTAAAATTTGCCTGAGTAGTTTGAGCATGAGAAATGATATTTGTACACACAAAGTGTACATTTCTTGTACACAACCCTTTGTATTTACTTAAATATCCTTTGTCCCATTATCCTTGAAATCACAATGTTTGAAGGGTATAAGTAAATTCATAGGGGTGTGTACAAAAGTTGTATACTTTGTGTGTACAAATAGCATTTCTCGTTTGAGCATTTCCTTTCTCTTTTCCTTTTTCCTTTTTTTCTTTTTCCATTTTAATTTTTGGGTGCGTAACTTGGATGAAAAAATGATGTATTTAGACATTTTTTTCAAAATGAAAGTTCAAAAGCATAGAAAAGGAAAGGTTTTCCTTAGTAGAAAGAAGATATTGATAAAGATTTTGTATATAAAGTCAATTAGGATTTGCTGCATTTCCATAGCTTGAGGTATCTAGACCATTATCGAAAACAACGTGCTATACTGGTAAGATGTTTTTAATTTGGAAAATTCTAAGTGGACAAAAGTGACATGTGTCGTAAGTGATTAGCGTTGATGTAAAAGTGATATGATGTGTTGAAAAATAAAGTTATGTTACGTGTCAATTTTGTTAAAATTTTTGTATGTACTTTTGTTTAAATAGCATAATTCAATTTTGTTAAAATTTTTGTACGTACTTCTAATTTAATAGAAGAAAAGCATGAAGGTATTTCTGCATCTCGCAAAAGGATGCCTTGGCTTGGGAAGTAGGAACTCTTCAGATACGGTATTGAGGAGATTCAACCGGGGTCATCTGATTCAACGCTGATGCATACTGGCGCCCATTGTGATACACAGCGACCAAAGGAGATGATGGCTTATGGGGGCACAGCTGTACTGGTTTGTTTGATCTTTTTTATTTTCTTAATTTATAAATTTACTTACTACTGATTTGATATTTGATTTGACAGTTTCTCAATTACAACCACACATTTCACACATTTTTATATTTCCAATATACATTCTAACTTTCACTTCATTATAAATTACCTAAATAAAGAGCGTCAAACAAGCTCATAGATATCCACAAGTGTGTCATCATTATTATTATGAGATGAAGATGAAGATGAAGAAGGGACAGCAAGAGTGGTAGTGCTAGAGCTTGTGCCGCATCCACCATAAAACTGTGGACTTTGTGATGAGTGGTGGAAAGCGTTGGCTGGGCTCCCATTCAAATTGGGATCTCTGATTGTAATGCGGCAAGGCAAGGCCATTGTTGAGCATTCTCCGCTGCGAATAGTGGATTTGGCTCCCATAAAGCGGCTAATTCTCGTCAGGGTAGCTTCTTTTCTTTCCACACAAAACGGACATACACGAGTGACCTGGGAATTTTAAAAAAAAATGGGAAAAAGAAAAAGAATCAAATGAAATGATCTGCATATGGCTTCTCAGTTGTATGTACATGGTGATACATACACGGGCGGGTGTGGTGTCAATGTTGGAGCTAAAGCGGTAAGTTGTGCCATCAGGCTTAATGACCCAGCCGGCTTCTTGGGAGAGGTGGCGGAGGACTTGGTTGATATCAGCACGAGGAGAGAGGTGGTAGCCACCGTGCTCTCGGAGACCTCGGAAGATCTTGGTTGTGATGGACCTCCTCTGCCCTCTCTCTCATCGTAGTCCTCTCTTTTTTAGCCGCACTTCTTACGCTCCCACGATCTCTCTCTCGTCCATCTTCCTTCATGTTATTTTCCTATTTCCTTTTTCTAATTTCTCCAAGTCATAAACTATAAAGAATTGCTGGAAAATATTCAAGTACAGAGAATGGGAAGAAGAGGCAAAGTGTCGCTTCTTGTTTTAGTGGCTGATGTCAAGATTTTGAATGACAGAGAGAAATGAGAATTAAGAAGTTACAGGAATCACATTGCATGTTGGTTTTGTACAAAATGATTCAGAGCGGAGTGGAGGGAGGTTGTTTCATGCGCATGCCATGAAGGCCGGAGCCATACCTTTTCTTTATTTTATTTTTTCTTTTTTCTTTTTTCTTTTTTTCTGTTTGTATATGTAGTAGTTGTTGCAAATAAATAAATAAATAGATTTAACGAGATTCATACTCCGCCCCACTAATATTTTGACCATCTTCACCGGATCAAATACGTAATTTTAAACCATCGTTTTGCTTTCCATCAAATGCTAGTATTGGGCATTGTGTAAAAATTGCTCAACTTCAAAATGTCCTACTAGGGTCATGTGTTATTTGTAGCGAATTTTTTTATAAATTTTTTATAAAATGGGGTAAATTTACTATCTCATCTCTAATTATTCTCCCCAATTACACAAAATACTTGGATAAGAGATAAAATCACCTTGTTTTATAGAAGATTTTGTAAAGATTTCCCTACAAAGTATAAATAATATTTTTTTATCTTAGATATTCCTTTTATGAATGAAACACTTGCTCATATATTGAGTGTGAACATTTTCTGCAATATCCACCACGGTCATTTGAACATTTCACAACGTATAGAAAGCGTCTTGCCTCAATTTCCTTTCATCCAATATGGTTTCATTCCCATCATCCAATAAAATGTCTTCATTCCCATTGTATGTCGACCCTGCCTTTATCCTTTATGTCTAGTGTCTAGTCTTTGGAGAAAATTAGACTGACCCAGAATAAAACAAAAGTATTTAATTCATAATTAAAAAAAACAAAAAACAAAAAACAAAAGGAGGGCGGTACTATGGTAGTGCGGGTTGAAGACTTGAAGTGTCAATTTAACATTTGTCAAGAATTATGTCAATGCGATGGTATGCGGGAAAATTTCTGATACTATAGAAGAATTGAGTTCTATACTTTTAACTAAATCAAAAATTAATAAGCAGATATATGAGACTTAGTTTATTGTTTCATTGAGACCCTTTTGTACACTTAAAATCATTTTTATTTGTCAAGCGTGAGTATTAGGAATTTTTCTTAGGCGAGCTACCTAGATAGGGGAAAAAAAGAGTGAAAAGAAATTGAAAGGTTAGGATGACCGGGGGATGTCCATCGATATTTCTCCCTAGGGACAAAGTGAAATATTTGCCTTATACAGCAGCTAAATTCCAAGAGTGGCATTCGTTTCCTCTAGACCGAGTAACCCACGAAGGAAAAAGACAGTAAATTCTGTGAGAGAGGAAAAAGAGCAGTGAAAATGAGCAAGAAGTAAGTGTTTAAGCTAGCAAAGGGTTTCAGGTGAAAAGCAAAGAACTGCATAAGGATAGCAAGAGAAAGAGTGGAGAAGGCGCTTCAGTATTCTTATAGGGATCGGTGGAACAAGAAGCGTGATATGCGCGGTCTCTGGATCCAGCGGATTAATGCCGGTGACCGACAGCACGGGGTATATTTCTTTCTTTTCTTTTTTATTTATTTTTGTTTCTATCGTTCGCAGAGATTATTTTCTTTCTACATGGGAAAAGTTGCATTCTTTTTGGATTAGTTTGTTGCGTTTGGACGGGTAAAGGGTGACAAGAGATATGGGTTTGTTAAATTTTCGGCAAGTCTTGACATACGTGTATTTGGATTTGTTTTTGGGAAGTATACTGCTATAAGAAATTTGTTTAAAATTTCCTGTAGCATTAGTTCCAAATTCCAATATGCATCTCCGTCAGCTGTGTTTGTGTTCATGGGACTTTTAAGTCTTTTTATGCACTAGAGAGTAGAGACGATGGATTGCAGGATAGCAAGGGTAGGGAAGGGGGTGTGGACAGGACTTTAGTTACCTTAGCTGACAAACAAAGCTCCTGAGTTGAGTGACGGTTAGTTTTCAACTATGTCATCCAAATTTCTTGTAATTGATCACTGATACAATATGTTTAACAGAATGCCAATTGCCAAGATATGGTTCTTTGCTTCCTTTGATGACAGCTCCATTCTCTCCAGACGCGAGAGCCTCAAAGTCAAACAAGTTGCCACATGTTATCAGTTGCAGCTTGCAAGCTCTTCTTTAAGTTTAATATTTGATATGCACTTTGCATTTCGATCACATGAGGCATCAATGATGGTCTAGAACATATTATAAGAATTGATAATTATCCAATCAAAATATTTACTGAGGTAATAAGGCTTTGTTTTTTCCACTGTAACGGCAGGTGAATTATGGTAATTTCAAACATGGGTTGATGAAGGAGAACATCCAACTTAGCAGGAAAGTTCTGAAATGAACCGTATAGCTTCAAGTCCCTCTCACACAATGCCTTTCCCGGAAACAAGGCTGTGGTACGTCCTTAAAAAAAAGGGCTTGCGATTCTCGTTTAGTCCCTTTTTCTCCATTTGTTTTATCTCTTATTTTATTGAGAAACCTTGAAACGCATTAAGTACTTTGTTTGGCATCCTAATTTAACTGTAGGAGGCTTTTTATATGAATATATGTACAACATAGCAGCCTCTTTCTCACAAGTCACGATGATATTGTTGCTTAATGTTTTTACTACCTTAGCCAGATGCATTTTAGATCTCCTCTGCAGTTGATGTCTGGGAACAGATTGGCAGTGAAATGTCAGTTGGTACATATACATTAACGCTGGTGATGCATATCTGTAAAAATATGCATACAATGCAGATATCCATGTCTGTTTCTGTGAGTATTTACAGCAGATTTGATTATTTATACCCTTAAAAAATAAAGTTAGGTAATAGAATTTATATTCATTAATATATTGTAAAAATTAAGTAAGTTTAACATTGAGTCATAGTAGAGCTTGTAATACACTTGTAGTTAGCTGTGGTTGAACCTAAGATAACTTGAAAAGTTGGTAGGTTATCCCAATTTTCTTTATCAGAACACTGTTCAGTTGAGGTTCATTATTGTCTGAGGGCTGCTTAACAAAACAAGAACTTCAAAATTTTCTACTTGGCCATGACACTGATTGCACGCCAAAACACTCTCCATATTTGGAGATACTATTAAAACTTTATGGGAATGATGCCGAACAGCTGGGTGAGCTCGCAAGTTATAACAACCCGTAAGTTGTTAAGATAAGAACTCACAATTACTTAGGAAAATTCAAGACGAATTCTTGAAAAAAGATTTAATTATTATAAAAATACGATTATTAATATAACGAAATAATCCCTATATTTATACGGTTCAAAATAACCTAATTATGGGATAATTAAGGAAAATTCCCCTAAAACAAGTAAACTACTAGAACAAGTAACCTACCAGACCAAGTAAGTGATAATAAAAAACCAAATTAAATTAAATAAACATTAATCCAAAATAACAATAATTAAAATAAGCTAAATAAATAATTATATCCTTTGAGCATATGCATCATTCTCCCCGGTTGAGAAAAACTAGACTCCAGCGAGTTAGACTGTAGCTTTTAAACCATAGAGGTCGATCTTTCTTCCTCATCAGGCAACGGTATGGAATTCGTAATAACCGTATGAAGCATAACTCTAACCAAATAGGGTGATCTTTAGCGCGAATGAAACACTAATAGAAAACCTTTGGAAGTGACCTATGGTGCAATTAGTCCATAACAACATCTACAGAACCTACAGTATGAGTAGCACGTTGTAGCATAGTAGACTCGCCTACACAAACCAATGATTGCAAAACTGGTGGCTCTAACGAGCCCCGACAAAATAACAATTTTGCAATATTGAAATTCAAACTTCTATTCAAGTGCAATGGCCAGTCAAACAAATGGGAGCCGGTTTCTTTAAGGGAATGACGTCTTTTTGTATAAGCATAGTATTGGCGTCGGTTCTGTTATGAACCGACGCCTATAGTTGAACTATTACTTTTAAAATTGCCACCGCATATAATTTACTCATCATTTGTCTAAAAAATCAACGCGTATTTCTTATTTTATCTCTAATTCTGTAGTAGTACACAACTCCTAATTGATTGGTTGAAGTGAGTAAAATATTCATAAACAGCGGACGATCATTGTCTACAATGTAAAAAGAATTGGTCTAACAACTGAGTTTGATAATGGGTAGGGGCATATTTATTGCTTAAGAGTTATTTTATCTCATTTCATGAAGTAATATGACGTTGTTCTAACACTTCAATATTTTTTCTAATTATTCTCTAATCATGCCTGACAGTCCCAACAAGTGTTAAACTTGCAAGATTGCAACGAGAGACACTTATGTTATGCGAGTTAAAGAGATTTTCCAACCCATGTATCTAAACAAGAAACTCTTTAGGGTTAAATCCGTCAAAATATGAGGGCTCAACTATAGTACCTTAAGTATCACAGTTTGTAGGATATGAACAATTGTATTGGTTAGAAAAATTAAGATAATCGGCGGAGCATGAATAACCAACGGATTTGGAGCATGGTTGATAGAATGAATTATCCATGATAGCAAAAAGAAAGTGAATTGCCAATACAAACAAAAATTATATTAAATAAATGAAGTTATAGCTTCTTAAAAATTAGAAAAAAATAGTAAAAGCAAAAACTTTTTCTTTAGTAATTAGATGATGAATAGCCAACACTATAAATAAAAAAATGGAATTCAATTAAGATCTAAAATTGTACCTTAAAGGCAGTAGCAGAAGCAGTGAATAGTTTCAAAATATATGTCCAACAGCTACGATCTATAGCGCAATAGAAATAAGAACAACAATATGTTGGGAAAAATTTTGGAGCTTTTAGTTGCTGAAAAATCAGATCTGCCTTGTCACATTTGTGCTGCAATATTTCTTCCTGATGAACAGTAAATCCTGTGAACAGTAACTCGCGTGAATAGTACTCATGTGAGTAGTGCCGACGTGAACAATTTGAGAATCACCGTGGCTTGTTGAAAAACGAAAGTTGATTGTTTGTATGCTTAGAAGATGATGTTTCTTCGCCGAATGCATGTAACACAAATTAGGTTAAAGCAACCAACATGGCTCTGATACCAAAATTGATGCGGAACAACAAGGTGAGCTCGCAAGCTCTAACAATCCACAAGTTGTTAAGATAAGAACTCACAAATTCATGGGAAAATTCAAGACGGATTCTTGAAAAGAGATTTATTCACAAAAATAGGATTATTAATACAATGAAATAAGCTTTATATTTATAGAATTTAAAATAATCTAATTCTGGGATAATGAAGGAAAACTCTCATAGAATAAGTAAATCACAATAACAAGTAACCTACCAGACCAAATAATAATAAAAAACCTAGTTAAATTAAATAAACATTAATCCAATGTAACAATAAATTAAAATAAACTAAATAAATAATTAGATCCTTTGAGCATATGCATCAGGGAACTTCTCTCTTCCGGCTCGAACAAGGTGGACAGAAGAAAGTTCATATTTTTGACATAAAATAACTGCACAAATTTCTCCTGTGGATGAAGTGTGTTAAAGCAGAATGCAGATCAAGGTAGCCTCCAACTTTTAATGCTACACAACTCAAACAGTCTCTGGATCTTATTCTGGTGGATGTCACAATTTCTAGGGAGGTGTCACAGTCTGACGGCTCCACTGTGCTTTATCAAGTCTAGAGGTCTATAGGAAAGGGAGACCCCTCAAGCCATGGAATCCTCAAAACTGTTATCCCTTTGTTTGTCATCTGGTTTTTGGGCTGGAGAGGAATAACACCAAGCATAGTTGCATTAAAATCTCCACTAAAAAGGTGATTAAAAGAGTGGATTAGCTTATCAAAATTAACAGGGTTAGCTGTCTTTTTTAAGCGAAGCTTCAAACTTCAGATCATTTGGAATATATGAGTTGTTTCATAGCAGTAAATACAGATGGCTTTGTAACCTTGCAGCCGTCTGGGGGGCCCGGGGATGGTTGCATTGGAGTTCAGTATCACGTAGAGGAGATGTACCACTTCCCGTTGGTCAGCCAAAAAATTAACAGAACTCTAAGATTGCATACTCATGAGCTGGTGGGGAGAGCTTAGGCCTAATTCTACCAAACAAATGGACATCCCCCTAGGGTGCAACTGTGCAGGCATAACTTTCCATTTCTTCTTGCTTTGTACAGAATAGTAGGATGCAAGTTTCTGTGTTCTTGGATTCAACTTATCTTTGTAGTTCCATCGGATCAAACCTATGTCTGCTTATACAAATCTAATCTAATTATATTTGGATTGTGTGACAATTCTGGATCCCTGAATTTGTGTCATTCATGATTTGTGTAGTTTCATTTGTTTGAAGTGTTATACTCTTCCTCTCGCTGAAAGGGTTAGTCTTTTGACTTTTAAAAGTTGAAAAATACAGGTTCAACTATCATGGTTTTGATTTTTGAAAAATATTGATAGGTCTGAAAATAAATGATTTGGACTTTTGATTTTTTCTTTTTTTCCCCCTCCATTCATACAAACGAATACGGACTGAGAAGGAAAGTGGTGCCCATCATAATCGAGATCCGGATTCATTGACGAGCTCATATTGGCAATAGTATGCCCTTTCTAAGGTAGTGTCATGTCCAATCCCCCACACGTATCAATGCACAAGGAGCCTGCTATTTTGCACGTTAAATCGTGCCCATTTTTGGTCTTTTCAGCCTCGTCTTATTTGAGTTGCAGAATGGATAATTGCCTCTTTGAA
>CAVNYN010235168.1:0-18554 GCA_963692815.1 Nyctanthes arbor-tristis
TTGGTTAATGCGAATATTGCAGCTTGTAAGCTGTGGGCTGAGACTACTGAGTGTTTCTTCGAAATGCTCATTGTTTTCTAAAACCTTTTCAGGTGCTGGAACGGGCGGCGAGACCGGTGGCAGTGGCTATTAAATATTATGCTTTATTATGATCTGAAAACACCAATTTTAGTTGTTATTTGTTTAAGACTCTATTAAGGGATTGGCATGTAATTTAATTGCTGTTGA
The DNA here is from genome assembly GCA_963692815.1 of Nyctanthes arbor-tristis. Lineage (NCBI taxonomy): Eukaryota > Viridiplantae > Streptophyta > Magnoliopsida > Lamiales > Oleaceae > Nyctanthes > Nyctanthes arbor-tristis. The sequence continues at coordinate 229 of CAVNYN010235168.1, forward strand.
CAGAAAATGTAAACTTATGTTTAAATCTTTCCATTGAACTTATTAGTATTAAATGTTCAGTAAATAGTGTTAAAACTTCCTTACAGTTCACGTTCTACCGGGATCTACGAACTCATTTTTTTTAAAAAATAATATTTCCACATGGTTTATAATTTCTTCTGTATAGTTTGAAGAAAAAAGAGCATTTCAAGTAGCATTTCGGGTTTGTAAAAATTGGGCGTTACAGTTTGGTATCAGAGCGCGGTTTACGTTTCTGTAGACTCGCGTAAAAGTTAAATATTAAAATATTAAATTGTTCTAACTTAAGTTTGCCACTCGCTACCATTTGCGCTGTCGGCTTCATGGTAAAGTTTTATTTTAGAATTCTAAGATGTTATTTGAATGTGATTTAAAGCAGGATTGTGAATATATCATATCTGTTTTAATAATGATATGTGATAGATACGATGGAAAGTTTAATGTTATCATGTTTGATGATGTAAAAGTATTTTGTGTTTGAGCTAAGTTGTCAAGATGTTTGACTTTATGTTATGTTGAAGTGTGACCAATAAAGATGTTTCTTGATTTTAGTTCTCGAAATTTGGTTAAGCGGATATTAGCTACACACTTAAACTGGACCTTTACATAACTGGCATTACAGATATGGGAGCTGGAGCTGGAGGTGATCCTATCCCTGCTGAGAGTGTGTTCAGGGCATTTGTGGAATTTAGGCATAACCTGGGGGGAACCTATTGAGGAGCATGTGGAGAGGTATCGGCTTGCTCATGCTCAAGCCATTAACCTGGACTTTGAGATTAGTGAGGAGCTCTCTGTCCGCCATTTGATCACTGCTTTTCACGGTAAGGAGTGGTTGACATCTAGAGCTGTGTTTGAGGAGTGGAATACGTCACTCAGCGTGGCACTGGATTTGGATACCTTCAGTGAGAGGTTGGTAGCCTATTGGGGTTGGTACTGGCCAGGGTTTGCTGATATCGAGTCGGGATCAGAGTCTGATTCTGAGCCTGAGTTCGAACCCGAGCCTGAACCTGAGCCAGTACATGAGTTTGCACCAGAGCCCCAGCCAAATGAGGCGATGCCGATTGAGGCTCCTGATGAGGAAGAGGACACTGAGGAAGATCCAAAAGAGGAGGTTGAGGAGGATCCAGAGGAAGATGAGTTTGAGCTTTAGTTTGACGAGGATCCTGAGGAGGATGTGGATATTGTTGAGGACTCTGAGCCAGAGTCTTGCGTCACTTGGGAGGATATTCCTCCTCCACCGAAGAGGTTTAGGGCACAGAGTAGCTCAGATAGTGAGGACGATAGTGACGACGAGGAGTAGGGATAGGGTGATTGTTTAGTTCCTATCTAGTTTGTACAGAGCTAGTACCATGCTTTATTTCCAGTTGTATAGTTTCTTTTACCAGTTGTTTAGTGTATGACGCTATATGATGTTTCATTTTGAAAGACTTTGTTGGTTCTAATGAATGCATCTTTTCAGTTTATTAAGCATTGTGGATTTCCTATGTTACTGTTGCGTTGGTTATTGTATGTTTCAAGTGTTACAAATATATTATTTGTTTTGTAAGGAGATGGTGTGCCCAACACAATCAAGTGTGATACGGGATTTACTTAGGGTTGTACAAGAGTTGAGACAGGCCTTAGCACCCGCTCAAGCACCAGCGCATGTAGCACCTCCAGTTGCATTACATGTGGTGCCAATTATTGAGCAATTCAATTCGCCATATATCTTGTCCAGAGGACCAGAAGGTACTATGTGCGGAGTTTAAGCTAGTTGGAGGATCTGGTCGCTGGTGGGAGTCTGCATCTCATATTAAGACCGAGGATGAGCAACAAAATCTGACCTGGCTCAATTCAAAACTGAGTTGATTGATAAGTATTTCCCCTAGGCACTCCGTGATCAAAAGGAGGTTGAATTCCTGCAGCTACTCCAAGGAGATATGGACATCACTGCCTATGAGAGGAAATTTGAGAAAATGTTGCTCTACACCCCTCACCTAGTGAGTACTGAGCAAATGAAAGCTAGGCTCTTTGAGACAGGCTTGCGACCTTAGATTAGGCAGATTGTGTGTGCCTTTGATCTCCCCACCTATTGGGAAGTTGTGAAAAAGGCTTAAGCTATAGCATACTTTGGAGCGAAGATTGGAAGCAGAGTGGTCAGAAAGATTACGGAAGAAGAAAGTGGCCGAACCAGAACAGGAAAACAGGTCATGACCTAAATAAGAAACCGAACACGGGAATCGGTGGAGGTCAGAGAAGTGGAGGTCAGAAGTGGAGGTCCCCTACAGTGCCCTCAATGTAAGAAACATCACTGGGGAGAGTGCCGAATGGGACAAAATGTTTGTTTTAGTTGTGGCCAACTGGGTCACTATGCTAAGGAATGTAGGTTTAGTCAGGGAAAGGGTGCAGGTCAGGCAGGAAAGGGCAAAGCTAGAGTATTTGAGATGACTCATGAGCAGGCTACCCAGGATCCTAATGTCATAGCGGGTATTCTATCCATCTCTGGAACTCCTGTCTATGTTTTGATTGACTCGGGAGCGACGCATTCTTTTATATCTGTTACTTGCCTAGCTAGATTGGATTTAGTGGGAGATAAAATTGGTAGCGTGTTGGAAGTTAGTTTACCGTCTTGTGGAATAATTGACTCTAATAAAATGGCTAGGGCAATACAGATAGACTTTGATGGATTAATTCTTGAGGCAGATTTGATTGTTATTGAAATGAAGGATTTTGACATAATACTAGATATGGATTAGTTTAGTGAGAATCGGACAACCATTGTGTGCCACGAGAAGGAGGTAATTTTTCGGAAAAATGGTGATGAAGAATTTAAGTTTTTACGGGTTAAAAATTAAGGTATTACCCCGCCTTATATCGGCTCTCCAGGCCAAGAAGTTATTGGCAAAGGAAAGCTATCAAGGATACTTGGTTAGCCTTCAGGGTAAACCCTCGGAAGAAGCATCCCTAGGCCAGGTTTCGGTGGTGTAGGAGTACCCTAATGTATTTTCTGAAGATCTACTGGGCATTGCACCCGATAGGCCGGTAGAATTCACCATCGATTTGGTGCCAGGAGCTGCACCTGTTTCTAAAGCTCCTTATCGGATGGCACCTAAAGAGTTACAAGAGTTGAAAGTTCAGTTAGAGAAACTTTTGGAAAAAGGATTTATTAGACCGAGTGTCTCACCATGGGGAGCACCGGTGTTGTTTGTAAAGAAAAAAGATGGGAATATGATGATGTGCATAGATTATCGTGAACTGAACAAGTTGACGATCAAGAATAAGTACTCACTCCCGAGAATCGATGATTTAGCTGATCAGCTGAAGGGAGTAGCTGTTTTCTCAAAAATTGATTTGAGATTTCCACTGCCCAAGCTCTCATATTTAGAAGGTGTCTTTGTGTACCAAAGAACGAGGAACTGAGGAATGAGCTATTAACTGAAGCTCATTCCGCCCCCTACGCTGCACATCCAGGTGGAACTAAGATGTATCGAGACTTGCAAAATACTTTCTGGTGGAGAAATATGAAAAGAAGTGTAGCGACGTTTGTAGCAAGGTGTATGGTATGCCAGCAGGTGAAAGCTGAGCATCAGAGACCGTCAGGGTTACTTAATCCTCCGGAAATACCAGAGTGGAGATAAGAGAACATTGCAATGGATTTTGCGGTCGGATTACCTAAGACAGTAAGCCAGCATCTATGCAGTATGGGTAATTGTGGATTGACTCACAAAGTCTGCTCATTTTCTACCAATTCAGATGAATCCCGACTTAGATCAGCTTGCCCATATATATGTCCGGAGGATTGTACGACTTCACGGTGTGCCTGTGTCTATTGTGTCTGATAGGGATCCGAGGTTTACGTTAAGGTTTTGGAAGTCACTTCATTCGGCAATGGGGTACTAAATTGACATTTAGCATAGCTTATCACCCTCAAACTAACGGTCAGTCCGAGAGAACTATCCGTATATTAAAGGATATGTTGAGAGCTTACATCCTAGATTTAGGTAGAAATTGGGAAACACATCAGCCGTTGGTTGAATTTGCGTATAATAATAGTTTTCAGTCAACCATTGGTATGGCCCCATACAAAGCCTTGTATGGCCGAAGGTGCCGGTCACCGATTTGTTGGGATGATGTTGGGAAGCGAAAGATGTTAGGACCTGATCTGGTTAGGAAGACAATTCAAGATATTGAAAAGATAAGATCTAGGATTAAGATGGCTCAGGATAGACAGAAAAGCTATGCTGATCAGAGAAGGAAAGATATCGAGCTTCAGGTCGGGGAAAAGGTATTCCTTAAAGTAGCTCCGATGAAAGGTGTACTTCGATTTGGGAGGAAAGGAAAATTAAGACCCAGATTCATTGGACCATTTGAAATTTTAGAAAGAATTCGAAATGTGGCATATCGTCTTGCACTTCCCTTAGAACTTTCTGTAGTGCATGACGTATTCCATGTTTCTATGCTTAAGAAGTATGTCCCTAACCCGAGTCACGTGATTAATGCTCAAGCAGTGGATGTTCAAAAAGACTTGACATATGATGAAGCTCCATCGGCTATTCTTGATAGGAAGGTTCATGTTCTAAGAAACCGAGCCGTTCTATTGGTCAGGGTCCAGTGGGGTAGGCACAGTCTAGAAGAGGCGACTTGGGAAAGATAGGAGGATGTATTAAATGATTACCCAGAATTCTTTAGAAAAAGTAATCAAAATTTCGAGGACGAAATTAATTTAAGTGGAAAGGGTTGTAGCGACCGGAAATTTTTTATAAATGAAAACTTAAGTTCTTACAAAGTTTACTAAGTTAAGTCACGTCACTACCACCTTTCCATTTATTAGTTTTTATTGTATGATATTGGTCACGGAATATAATTTAATGCCTCATGCTCACCTAGCTCTGAATAAATTGATTTTAAAGTCTAAAGCGAAGATCAAAATTTAGTTAACTCAATTGAGTCGATAATTGTTGACACAAGCTTTGTCCAATTAAGGTTCTTATTTTGTCTAAGAGAAAATCCAATTTCAAATTTATTACGGTCCAATTTGCATAAAACATTTTGTCCAATTCTTCTAGCCTATTCGAGCTCATTTCAATAAGCAAATTTGAACAAATAAGCTTGGCCAAACAGCTCATACTTTCTCCCTCAACTCAACCACATTCAGGCAGTTTCTCTTCAAACTCCATATGGGTTTTAACTCCCCTCATTCTCACCGTTTCACCTATTTTTCACAAAATCTGAATTTCCTCATCAAATTTTCTACTCTCTATAACCAAGAAGCACCAACACTCGGCTAGTGACTGAAATCAGCAACTAAGTCTTTTTGCTCTGTAATTTTGCACTTATTCTAGTTATTGTTGAATTACATTTCAAACACATATACAAATACCGTATTTGACACCAAATTTTCAAACACACACTTCCCTCCTCAATTTCATACATATTCATACACACACATGCTAAAGTTACCTCTGCCGTCCCTTCCACTCTTCGAATCAAGGCTGTCCGTCTCATTTGAACCCCATGAAAACTCATTATCTCATGTCCCTTCAACCTCATTCGCCCAAACCTTCAAACAAATTCATAAGATAAAAATAAAACCACATGTGTGTGAGGAAATGGAACTGAATCGAAGTCAGCCAACTGCAACCCAATATTAAAAAAAAAAGAGACACCGGGCAGCCGGCGCTGCCGCCACCGCTGCCGCCGGTTGCCAGCCACTACGCTCACCCAAAAGCAAAGCCATAACACCATTTACTCACCTTGGCCGAACCATTTCAAGCCCCAAAGACCCAAACCTCTTTCTCAAACCCGAGCGCTCAAACCGCGAGCCATCGTCCCCCTTCACTCTCGAACCTCTCATCGCCGTAAACTTTCAATTAGTACAAAGAATACACATTCATTTTATTATATACTAGGCATAAAAATATATGTATATTATAGAGAGGTGGGTATACTTATTAATACAAAAGATATTAAGTTCATAAGTGCAACTGTAGTAGTTTCGAAGATAGGTTTCCACTACATACAAAACTCTACTCCTGTTCGTGGATATGCTCTAACTCATGGCTTGCTTTCCAAAGATCATGTCTTCAATCATCTATAGAATTGCAGAAAAGAGGAGTGAGTATAATGTACTCAGTGAGTAACAAAACCCTTTGATTCACTTTCATTTGAGAGATTCATTTTCAAGAAAACCATAGAATGCATAAAGCTTTTGAATGCACAAGAGGGCCCTATCACTAGTTAAACTACTACCCGTAGTGCTCGCAAGTTTCATATCAATTCAATCATGACCATGTACATTTAAGTGGATTCACAATCAAATCCCGGTTGACCCCTACTGGAATTTCCACATAGAGCAATACAAATACAACGCAAATATCATACTAATCGTCGCCCATCTCGGTATCATTAGATGACTCCTAGTATGGTAACAAAGCAAAGCAAAGACAAAACGGGTAGAGCATCAACTAGTGATTCAAATGCAATAAATCAATCTTTCTTTCCAATGCATCAAAATCCATTTTCATTTGATGGAAGACTTCAATCAAAATTCATGTTTATCTTATGAAAACTTCATGAATGCAAAAAGGGAATCAAAGCATTAGTTATTCACCTTTTTAAGTTGATTTTCCCAAAGGTTCTTTGAGTTGTTGACAAGTGCCCCTAAGACCTTCATTTTCCTTAATCAATGTAATGTTTCAAGTTGGATTCCTTATATATATAAAGAGGGATTTTTTTCAAGTACAAAACTAAGTGTTTGATAGGTTTTAGGGGTTGTTTTTTTTCCCTTAAGGTATTTGGACGATTGGATGAATTTTCTTTTATGAAGGGCTTGAGATTCACCAAGAAGCAAGATACAGATGTATGTAGACAGGGAGAGAAAGTGTAGGATGGGTTGAGGTTTGTTGGAAACCTTTGGGGACCTTTTTGCCTATTTATAATAGTTATAAGGATTTAGTTGTTTTTAATAAATCTTTGAGTTCCGCCAATCATAACGTGAAATGAGGTTCACTCGTTTATTGCTCAAGAAATCTTTATAATTTGTGTTGTCTTATAATTAAGTCATGATATTTTGATTAATGTTACTTGAGTCTTTTCACTTAACGTGATTTTACAATTAGGTGGTTAAACTTCAAGTCATACTAACCAATAACCACATTTTTGTTTCTTAAGCGTTATTTGAATGACAATCTTTGAGTCTTGTAACATAGTTGATACAACTCGTGTGGTTATCCAACTTCATTATCAAAACATTGAACATATTATCAATAACCATCTTCTAATTCTTGGCATTTATTTGAGTAACAATCTGTAGCATTTCAAGCTCATTCAATCATTGTGAAAATAACATTCGCCTTGTCAATAACTATATTCTAATTCTTGGCATCCATTTGGGTGGCAAAGTAGTTTTGCAATTCAATACCATCACGTTGGTATATTTTAATTCTTGACAATCTTGTAGCTTCACCATTGATGCAATTCAATTAATTCTCCTATATTTGACTCTTGACAAATCTTGTAACAATTCAATACAATTTTATTGTCACGTTCTATTTCTTGGTGTTCAATTGAATCCTAACTTTGAAAATTCAAGTAATTCCCCATCATTATCAGTATCAAAATATTATCATTTTGTTTAATTTCTTATTAAATTTTTGCGGGATGTTACAGTTTTTATGACATGTTTTGTGAGAGTGGTCGGGATGCACCTGAGAACAGATTTTGGGAGGATGAAAATTTTTTTTTTGGTATTGCCAACATAGTGTTCTTGAGCTCAAGTTTATATATGATGAACTTATATGAGTTTTCTACATTCTAGGAGAATTTCATAAGCCTACGACACCGTTCTTGATTCTAAAATGGTTTTAAATGTGCATTGGCCAAATATGAAAACTTAATCATCCTTTTTTGAAGAGTTGAATTGAGTCTTTATACAATAAGTGATGCACATATCTGACGGAAGAGTTTAGTTAAGGGTGGAAATAATGAACTAGTGGGTTATTATGATAGCATAATCTTTAGCAATTATTGAGCTTTCTAATTTATTATATGGTGATAAAATTGATTACTTAAACTAGAAATTAATATTACTCAGTGAACAAAGGAAAAGTAAAAGAATAAGATTAATTTTGGAACTCTTGGATATAGGAAAGTGGGTAGAGTAGAGGAACTTCTTATTATGAAAGCATTGGTTTTTAATTAGTATATTCATGAGATGTCACGGGAAATGATAAAGATTAACAAGAAATGAAACACAAAAGGAGCTACATTGCTATTTAGTCGGTGAGTGGAGCTTTTCCTCTTCTTTTCTTTCTAAATAGAAATATATTATGCTTTGCTTTTACATAAGCTTGCAATGTATTATGATGATCATGTATTTCCATGAAATTTCACAAAAGTTCATATTTTCTTTAGAAAAGTTTACATGGATGTTTATATGAAATTATGCTTCACAATTTTTAGAGAAATGTTTGATTTGAAACATGAGTTACGATGTATGAAAATCCTCAAAGTTGTATCCAATGTTATGAATATGCCGTGTACGGGCGAAGGGGCCTATGGCTTAAGCGGTTAATATGATATGCCGCCTATAGGCGAAGGGACCTATGGCTCAAGCTGTTAATACGATAAGTCGCACAGGCAAAGGGGCCTAATGTGCTAGCTATGGCTCAAGCTGGTTGTTGTACTGCCTAGGGCGAAAGGGTCATAAGGTACCTATGGCCCAAGCTAGTGTCTACGCGCATATAACGTAAAATGAATATAGTTACGTGATGACATGATATTATGGATACTCTTCGGGGTGAATTTTAGGATGATTATTAAATGAAATGACGTTCATGATATTTTCCAACACGTAATGATTTTATCAATGTTGATGTGATGCTGGAATTATAGTTCAAATTAAAAAAGTCCAGAAATGATTTGTATATTTTATTTGAGATTTTGTAAAGTTATATTTTGATTTTCTAAAGCATGCTTATTTAAAAACTCTACTCACTGGGCTTGTTAGCTCATGTGTTTTCTAAATGATTTTCTTAGCAGGTAGCAATTGGAGTTTGGGCAACTTGTTGTAGTCAAACCTGTTATTTCAAGAATTCAAGCCACCACATAGAATTTGTCATAGGGTTTATTGTTATTATGATTTATAGATTTTGATGCGGTTAAGCTTAATTGTATGTATTGGGTGTTCCGATGTGATTTATAATGGGTTTATTATATTTCTTCATGTATGAATTGTTGCTTATAGTGAAAGATGAGTGAATGGGCTCGATGATGGGCGTTTGTACATGTTGGTTTTTTTTACTAAATTAAGGGAGATATAACACAAAAAATTCTAAAATAATTAGCATGTTACAAGCCTTGGTGGTAAATTCTAGTTTCTAGTTAGAATTTATCGTCGGCGCACGTCACACTTCAAGAAAATTAGAGGTACTAGGAGTGGGGTATGTCATTTCTGCTGTAACAAGAGGGCATGTATTTTCTGTCGCTAAAGACTAAAATCTCCAATGCTAGACCACACATCAATATCACAGCGAGATATAGACATCATTAACCCAACAAACCAAACAAAATAAACAAATTATCAATGTGCTAATCTACAAGGCAGTATATAAGCAGTAATTATGTTAATCAAGAGTAATCAGAATGTATCTTGATCAAGAATCAACACAATACTAATCAGAATCAGAATTAACCAACAACCCAAAAAGGGAAAATCACTAGTAAGCAGCACTAGTGATTTCCACTGTCTCAGAAATTAATGGTCAAGAACCAATTAATTTCCAAGATCAAAATTACAGAGGGTCTGAATTGTCCTTTAAACTTTAAAATAACCTATCAAACCTAAAACTCCCGTCCCTCAACTTCAAGAGTCCTCGCTAGAGACTCAAGATAAAGGCAACAAAGGGGTTTCTATTTCGATAAGGTTATTTCAAAGAATTCAAATCAAAAATTTAAAAACAAAATGGATTAGATGTTACCGGTATAATTCTGAAATTTCAAAGGTAGTTTCAAGAAACCTCTAAATCAACAAAGTAGAATTAGATTGCTCCAAGAAAAGGGACTTCTGAGTCAAAAAACATAATCAAACAATGCCTTCAGATCAAGGCAATTCCAGTGAGATGGTTGAAGAACATGAAACCAAGTGCTTTGATACCACTTTTTCGTAAAAATGTGCCCAAGATAAAAAAAAAAAAAAAACCCCCAAAACCCAGTTTGTGAAAAATAAAAACGCGAATCAAAAGAACCATTCAACCGTGAGGCCCCGGTGAAGTTTGTAGCACCAATTTAATAGCACTACTATGACCGTTCAAGCTCCACTGTAGTGGAAGCACTTCTGGAGATTACTATAACCGGGAAAAGAACCAAGGGTTTTCAGTACACAAAGTGTTCTGTATAGAAGATCAATACATTTTCCTTCCAATCAATTTCATTTATTCTCCGTCTTACATCCTATCGTATACATACGTACATACATACAATAAAAGTACAATAGTCTTCTCCAAGGCTTATTTCTTGATGGTACAACATACTTAACCTGGAGTACAACCAATGGAAGTTTGCATTTATTTTCATGGTTTTCAACACAAGTTGCTGAAAGTACAATTTTTATCTCTTCAACTATTTTTTTGAATTAATTTTTTGATAAAATAAGTACCATTTAGAAATAGAAAAACCATGCAATATGGGTAGCAAGTTGAAGAGTTTGATGTGAACTTCAATATAAACAAATAAAAAAGCTACCGATAAACATATTATACGTAAAAATGTATCTATATATTATTAAAAAGAATAGTGTAATTGGAATCTCCAATTGCAATTTCCCTCCTAAGGGAGATTCCTTGGAATCTCACATTTTTTCTTTCAAAAAAATTTAACTGCAGACAGTTTGTTTCAGGTATTGTTCCTCGTGTTTTCTGGGTATTGCTTTTTTTTTTTTTAAGAATAAGTGACCGCTTCTTTCAAGGTTTTTTCTTTTCTTATGTATTTCTGGAACTATTTTCCAGTTTCTGTCAATTTCAACCACCATTCAATTTCAGCATAGATTGCAAACGGTTTTATAAGCAAATTCAACTAACGTGCACAATAATGAAGGAAATGGTAGCAAACGGGGGTGATTCTCATTGTCCATACAAGCCAGTTACCAACCTTTATCATTTTTTAAAAAAAAAAATCACATTTGAAGGTTTTGATGTGTTGTGCAAGCTTGCTAATGAGATAATTGCAAGAGAGGAATTTGGGCATTGAGGTGCTAAATTGGGAGACGATTGCGATGGAGGCTGAAGAAAATGCAAAATGTGTTATGGAAAAATGGATTGAAGGTAATGTGTTACGACCTGAATCTTGCTATTTAATACTATTCTATTTTATGGTCAAAGTCAAATGTGGAATAGTCAAGTCAAGGTCATAATTAAATTATTTGGCTCAAAGTCCAAGTCATCAAAGGGTTTAAGTGAAAGAATTAAAGGTTGAAGGACTTATGAGTAAATAAGATTTGTCAAGGACCAACTTACACAACTTATTAATGTTAAGGACTTTGCGTGCAACTTATATATATATATATATATATATATGATTTGTCTTGCAATTGGGGACATTACATACACAAACATATACACCACCACACGCAGAGTTCGGCCAAGAGAAAGAAAGAAAAAAAAAAAAGAAAAGAAAAAGGGAAAGAAAAGAGAAGGAAATGAAGGATTTTGATATAGTTGGTATGGCTTGATATTGGGCTCTCGGTTTTCTTATGCAATTTCATATAGGTAAGTCAATGAATTATTTCTAGGGTTTATGTATTTTTTAATGGGTGTTGAATTTATGGTTTATTTTTATGATTTAGGGCTAAATAATTGGTGTTTATGTTGTAAGAATGGTGAGTTTTAATTTTCAGCTCTCATTATTTATTGTGATGTGATTTTCATAAACCTAGAAATTGAGAAATTGGGGATTTAGTGTAATGTGATATTTGATGATGATATATTAGAAAAGTATGGATGAAATACTAATTAAGTTGGGTTTAAGATGAAATAATGTTATTGAGAATTTCTAAGTTGATGTTGAAAAGGGCTTGTAGTAATTAAAGGTAGATGAATATGTATAGAAAGATGTTTGTGAAATTGTCAAGGTGAAAACTATTGTGAGATGAATATATTTGAGGTTATTGAGATTTTTAAGATTTTATGTATTATGAATGAATAAGGAGCTATATTGTTGAAGAAAATGAATAAGTAGCGATTAATCTTGACTAGAATGAGATTTTGAGTTCTATTGATATATTGTTGATTTTATTTGATATATGAATATGTGTGTGTGTGTGTGTGTGTGTGAACATGAAGTGTTGGAAATAAGGTAAAAGGATAAGTTGGAAACAAAATATATTGTGATTAATTAAAGGATTGATATTAGGTGAACCTTGACAGAAAAAGTTTATAGGAATTTTATTTATGTGGCTAGTTTTATTTGGTAATATTATTAGACATTTTACGACATGGTGGCATGATGTATTTCAAGGATTATCGTTGGATATATGATTTGATCTACAAATGTTATTGGGTGATGGAGACATGATATTAAGATACTAATGAGTAGAATGAACAAGTACAAGTATGGATAACAATGAGGTGATTGAGTGATCTTGGTTCTAAGGAATTAAGTGAGTTTAAATTTCTTATTTGGAACAAGGATATTGGATACTAAAGTGGATTGTTAAATTATGATTCCAAGTGATGATGAGCTGGTTGGAAGGGCATGTCAGTCGAGCTAGTTATGATCTTCAACTATGTAAGTGGAAAAATGTTTTTTCAAATATTAAGCATGTTTTTCATTTAGTCCTATTAAATGATATACTTTCTAAAAGACAAGCATGTTTCCATTATTATAGGGATCTATGAAATTCTTAAAATGTTTAAGCATGTTATTATCTTTAAAATGAGATTTCAAAAAGTAAATAGTTATGTTATTACTTTAAGAATTTTTATAAAAGTATGTTTATGTTAGTTATATCATGAAATTATTACGAAAACATAGTATATTGTGAAATTCTTGCGAAATCATGTTATGATATGTTCTGAAATTTTTACGAAAGCATGTTATAAGAATTATTTTAAAACCACCATAAGCACCTATGTGATTATTACCTGCTCTGAGCTACTGTGATGTGTTCCACAGTGTAAGATTATGTTGTGTAATTACCCGCTCTGCACTGTTGTGATATATTCCACAGTGTTAGACTAAGTTATTTATAGGTCTTTGGGACCCATCGTCATGCACACATAGGCTTTGGGTCGTGTATCGTGGTGTTAGTCTTTGGGGCTTGCTCATGACTATGTTATGGTATTTTATGTGCTGAGAAGTATGGTTGTACATCGAGATAACTCTATACATGTAGGTTACTACTCAGTGGTATTATGGGTGGATTTTATAATGATTCTTTAACTGAAATGATTTTCATGATTTAGTATTTTAACGATTTTACGACTGTTCTATTTCATGATAAAGAGCTTTTGGTATTATTTTGGTAAAGAAAAATGTTTGTGCAACTCATTCAAAATTTTCAACATTTTAAATTGTAGCTATATATTATCAACATATTTTCAAAATTAAAGAGTATGTAAAAGTGTATATATATATATATATATATGTATTTACGAACTTATCCACACACTACGTTATCAGCTCATATATTTTCTGACACTTTTTTTATAAAGAGATCGAGCTTCAGCGTCTGTTGGATTTCCTGTGAAGTTCTCAATCAGCCACTGTTGTATTACATTCATTTTAAATGTAGGTGTTTGATCATGGCTGGAAATTTAACTTTCATAAGTTAATTATTTGAAAATATTCAAACTTTGCGCAATTACATTTCTGTACATGCATTTTGGTATTGATAATTGTTTTGGTTCTAAATATGTTGAAAAGTGCTCCAATTTCATGACTTGGTAATGATTAAGTTTGTTGAAGTAAAATTCATATCTATTTCCTTTTATATGATTTGTACGGATGAGGTGGTTTATATTTTCAGGTTGGATATGTCCAATTTACAAGCGAAACTCTATCAGAATTTGTATGAAACCATTTTAGTCCAAAAGCTTATGTAGTATCAAGACAAGTTTTTAGTTTGTCTTGGCAGTGAGTTCATGTCAAGCTGGTATCCATCGTCGGCGCACGCCACGTGTCAGGTCTAATAGGATGACTTGAGATGGGGCGTGTCATATTGGGCCACATCTAAATGTGTTAATCTTCAACTCATCTGATATAAACACGAACTACGAAAGCTTACAGTAGTGGTGATGTTTCACTTGCCAGCAAAAATTTGGAAATAGATAGATTTGGAATGAGATTCAAACGTGCATGGAAGATTGCAATGACATGGAGATGGAAGGTCGAAAGGAAGAAAACAAAAATTAAAGGGACGAAAAACAGAGTTATTCTACGTACTTAAAAATGGATTGGATATTAATGTGTATGGCAAGGCGCAAGGAAGGATTTTTGGTTGAGTTGAACATGTCCGTCTAGATGCTACAATTTCGTTTATTAATTTTCTACTTTTTATCTCCAATCATACTAAAGAGAGGGAATGTCCTAATAAAGAGTTCCAAGGCGTGCCAGAGTTGCTTCTGTTAATAAACATGTATTCATTCTAATGACAAGATTTAGAGATGTACAAAGAAATTCATCACGGGAAGTTTACAACATGTTTTGGACATTAGACTTTGTTTTTCTTACTCAATTCTCCTCTCTAGCTACTCAACCAAACAGAATATCTTAACGAGTGGTGTTATTTATCTAGATTGGAGAGAGTTGACAGCACTATATTGGAAGATGAGTATATATGCATAAATACATGGGGATCTTTATTTATTCAATGACCAACAAGAAAATATTAACTAGAATGGAGATCAGTCTCCAGTGTAGATAAATAATATTATTCTATCTTAATTCATCTCTAGGATTTATAAAAGAAAAAAATATGGTTAGAAGGATTACTATATGTTGAAAGGATAAAGGTTAAACATTCAGAATTTCATTAGTGTGGGTTTAGGAAAGAAATATTGCATTTGTATACAGATTGAGCTTCTTTAAAAATTTCAATATGTCAAGCATTTAGTTAATTTTGGTACAAATTCTACTTTAATTAGAAGATAAGAAACAAATGTTCCCTTGAAGAGGTTGTAATTTTTTTTTTAATTTACTTAGCAATAAATTATATCTTGCGCTTGAATTTCAAGCCGAGAAACTTCCCAACAACAACGATGACGACAACAACAATAATAATAATAATAATTTCCTCTTAATAATAATAATAATTTAAATTTAAAGTTACTAATTTTGCTCATTTATGGCATCCAATGCTTTGTCAACAATGTATATCAATTTTCTATGGCTAATTGATATTGAAAATCTCTAGGGCATCCAGATGGTGGTAAATTAGAGTTTAGTGAATTACAACTTTTGATTACATTTGATACAATTAAAATGTCATTTGCCGTGAAAGTAAAACTTTGATATTGTGATGCTTGAAGTTTTCTCTCTGGTAGAGAGTTCAGGTTTTCTCCTCACATAGGAGTCCTAGGGTTTCTGGTGCAATCCAAGTTACAAAATATCAAGTTTCTCATCATGGAGTTAGGATTAGCAGCCTTATCAATCACGGAGGAGAAGGGAGAGGAACTGGATCTACTCGTTGAAACTGGAGGTGGTGGAACGGGGGAACTAGAGTTGTGCCTTCTCAGACGTTTTCTCACTGACCGGAGCATCAACTTTATGGCTATGAAGCACAGACTTGCTGCTTTATGGAGGCCAAGGAGGGGACTGAACGTGAAGGATTTGGCAGATCACTGTTTTATCTTCCAATTTTACCGTGAAGTTGACATCAAAAGAGTGTTCGAAAGAGGTCGTTGGACATTCAATAACCATTTACTACTTCTCCATAGGCTGAAGGTTGGTGAAGTTCTGTCACAAATATCCCTCCACGCTGTCAATATATGGGTTCAGATTCATGATCTTCCGGTAAGGTATATGGCCGAAACGGTTGGGAGACTTTCTTGGAAAATTTTTTGAATACGACACAGCCAACAACACTGGTGTTTGGAAGGAGTACATGCGGATTCAGGTGCAGTTGGATGTTAGCATACCTTTGAAGCATTGGAAGCGAATCAAGAAAGTTGTGGGTGAATGGTCTATGGTTAGCTTCAAGTATGAGAAGCTTAGCACGTTTTGTTATATTTGTGGAATGCTCGGCCATTTGGAACGCTTCTGTGAAAAGAAGTTTACTATGCCAGCGGAAAATATCACTAAGGAATGGGGGCCTTGGTTGCGTACTCAACCGACTAGAAGGAATATTGACTTGTCTGGCCAACGGTGGCTGAAAGAGGACTCGAAACAGAAGCAGAATGCTAAAATTGGTAAGGAGAGTTTCTCAGCTGGAAATGGGAAATCAAATCAACCAAGATCAAAGGATAATCTGTCGGGCACGAATTCTGGAATTGGCATAACTAACTTTGGGAACCTATGCACTGCGAAAGGAAAGGAAGTGATTGGACAGCCTACCTTTGAGAGACGTGGGATGGACCTCAATCAATTGGGCTATGAAGGTGAGTTGGGCTATGAAGGAGATTTGGCCTATGAGGATAACATCGGCCAAGAAGAGGAGGGTTTTGAATTGCTTGATGACCGTAAGCGTAGAAGAAGCTCTACTTGCCATGAAGATATGTGAACCCAGCCATGCTATTGGACAACGAGGAAAGTGAACATACTCAGCCAAAAAAAACTCTATCGGCAGGTCCTATTTCATAGGCCTGCCGGACCCCATGAAGTGCCTTATCTGGAACTGTCGGGGACCTGGCAATCCCCGCTCAGTAGCTGTTTTATGCGAGCTTATTAACGCTAGTCAATCCGATGTAATTTTTTTATTTGAAACTCTAGTTTATTCCAATAATATTGAAGCAATAAGAGTGAAAGTTAACTATGATTGTGCACTTTTGGCAGATAGACAGGGAAGAAGTAGTGGAATTGCTGTGATTTGGAAAAATAAAAATGAATGCAACATATCTAGGTATTCCAATAACCACATCGACTTGGAAATTATTGATAATGAGAAGGGTAATTGGAGGCTAACTGGATTTTATGGTTACCCCGAATGAACTAGAAGAAGGGAGTCATGGGAACTTAATCGATATTTGAATGGTCTGTCTTCGCTTCCTTAGTGCTGTATTGGTGATTACAATGACCTCTTATACATGACAGATAAACGAGGGGATAACCCACACCCCAACTACTTAATCAGAGGATTCAGAGAGGTTGTAGATGAATGTAAATTGTGTGACTTACCACTTCGAGGACTGGGAGAAAGGGCGTGGGACAAGTGGCTGGGTCCAGCAAAGGCTCGAGAGGGCTGTTGTTACTACTTCATGGATGAATAAATTTGAGGAGGCACGGTTGAGTAATTTGATTGCGGCCACATCCAATCATTCACCACTGTTATTGGAGACAACATTCGATAATGGAGGAGGATTTTTACGGAGGATAAAATTTCAGAATAACTGGCTTTGGGAACCAGATTTCGAAGAAGTGTCGCGTACAAATTTTGAAGGCATAACTGAGGGTGAAATTCAGAAGCAATTTCGCCAATGTTTGAGAGCTTTGTCACAGTGGAATGGGGTCAAACTCGATAATTTAAAAAGCAAGTGACTAAGCTAAAAATGGAAGTGCAACGGCTCCGGAGTGACATGAATGGAGAGGTGACAGTGGAGTATAAGAAACGAGAGGCGTTAGCAACCATGCTAGTACAAGAGGAAACTTATTGGAGGTAACGGGTAAAAAAGCATTGGTTGATTGGAGGAGATGCAAATGTTAGGAATTAAGGCAAATTCTCCGATTACGCCCACATGACCGTTGTTCAAGGAATTTAATTGAGACAAGAAAAATAAAAGACGAAGACGAATTTAACGGACTGTCAAAACTTTCCACTATATGATTAAAGTCGCTACAACCATACAGAATTTTCACTCGCCAAACCAATTCCCCAAGTATAATAAGAAAAATATATTAAGCTTTACCGCATCTACCAATTTCTACCCTTTACCTAACCCGCGAAAAATTAAAGAAATCCCAAGACCCTAGGCTATTATTTTTCTTCACAAGACTCTCTGACCCAACCCAAGTGACACCCCGAGTTTTACCACACCTAATTTTCTACCCTTTGAACAAATCACAAAGAGTTACAAGAAAACTCTTCAAGGTGCTAGACTCACTAATTTTTCTCTCAACTCACTTGTACCACTTGTGTATTAAAGAAGAAGAAAACATATATATTTATAGGCTTCGTTTTCTTG
>CAVNYN010235170.1:0-10504 GCA_963692815.1 Nyctanthes arbor-tristis
TAAATATATCAATTTAGGTGGCAATATTTCTAGAGATAAACTTGATCTAAATCTTTTTTTAATTACAAATTGAGAGCAAGTGATGTGACTCGAACTTTTAAGTGAAGATCATGTAAAGAATATGCTTTACTATTGACCCATCTTCTTAGCCATTTTACTGTATCTAACTTATCAGTATCATATAAAGTGTTTATAGGGCATTGGCAATTATATCAGTCACCTTTTTTCTTCTTTTTTTTTTTTTTTGTGGGGGTTGGGGTAGGGGTATACAGGTTATACAAATTACTTAACAAGTATATAATCTCATAAGAAACAATACTATGTGATTCGAATAAATACTCACACTCACCCCTATTTCCCCTTCAAAAAATAAGCAACAGTAACTTGGTAACACATTGTGTATTTTTCAAAATTTAATATTAACTTATTGATTAATTAATTAACAGATTATTATTTGTTTTGTTCTTGCATGGTGTATCCCGTTAGTCAGTCAGATATTCAACGTGCAGTTTTCCGCGTACACAAAAGAAAAAGAAAGATCAAATCAAATATATAATTCATTATTAATAATATAATAAATAAAAATATATTTTATTTCGTTTTTCAATTAGCCAGTATTCATCATCTTGTACGGGCCGTCGACGGAAAC
The DNA here is from genome assembly GCA_963692815.1 of Nyctanthes arbor-tristis. Taxonomy (NCBI): domain Eukaryota; kingdom Viridiplantae; phylum Streptophyta; class Magnoliopsida; order Lamiales; family Oleaceae; genus Nyctanthes; species Nyctanthes arbor-tristis. The sequence goes on from CAVNYN010235170.1 coordinate 650, forward strand.
GCCAGAGCTCCGGCGTCAAAACCGACGACTCGGCACTTAACTCCGCCACCGTAACTCTTACTAGACGGAAACGTATACGGAAACAGATTCGTCGTCCGACGGTACGGACCGAACCACTTGTTCTGCAAAAACCGGTGTTTCCTCCATGGCGGGAGGTGGAGTCCTTTGCTCTTCAGCGATCGTTTTGCAGCGTCACTCATTACCTTCAAAATCTGCCTCAATTGCTCCTCTCTCCCGACGAAGACCGTCGGAAGGAATTGCAGGAGGTTTTCATACGATGCCGTCGGTCTAGCGATCCTGAACTCAGCAGCGAAATCTAGATCTACGAAATATCTAGTGGAGTCTCGCCGTATGACGTCGATGAACTCGTAATTTCCAGCGGTTAATCCGCCGGAGCTCTCCCATTTCGTTTTGCATATTGCCGCATTGTGTCCGTACTGTCTGAGAAACGCCATCACATTTCGTCGGAAAATCTGTTTGTTCGATTTCACACACGAAGACACTTGCTCTGCTTTCAATACCCGAACGAGAAGCATGTTTCTGAATGAGTCTGTTGGATCTTGAAATATCTTCTGAATCAAGTCGCCGTAGCCATTCATTTGAAGAGAATCGGAGATGGATGGATCTCGATCATCGGAATCCAACTCACTGTTGTTCTCTCGATTCGGATAGTAATCTCGGACGAGAGTATCAACATCGTCACTGAGAAAACCGAAGAAAAGATCAGAGAGGGTGGAGGAAACGACGTCGTCATTTGCTTGTGCACTGTGTTCGCTTCCACTGCTACTGCTGCCGATGATTCGGGCCATTACCCTATCGTCTAAAAGGTCAGTGACTCTTTCCATTTTTGCAAAACCATACATTTTTCTTTCCTTCGCCTCTTTTCTTTCTGGGTTTGTAAGAGAACAAATGAACTGCTTGCTTTTGTAAACAAAATTGAAAATTAATACAAAACTCCGAAAATGGTGGGATTAAATTAATATAATGCACAGGAATTTACAATCGAATATTCCGAGAAAAAGAAAAAAGGGTACTGTCGTACTGATTATTGGGAAACTAGTTCTATATGAATTGGTAAAAGGCCACAGCATTATACAAAAGGGTTAATTTCACAAATAGTCTCAATCTTTATATTAAGAAATGATTTCATCTCCAATCTATTTTAAGGCACTCATAATTTTAAACTTTAATAAATACACACAAATTATCTCTATTTCTACTGTTTCGTGAAATTTTTAACAAAATGACGATTATACTCTGAAATATTTTAATTTTTTTTAAAAAGTTTAAACATAATAAAAAAAAAACTAAAAACCGACCCACTCACCCCCTACCCCATGTCCCTCTCCGCTCTTGCTAGGGCTGTGCAAACGGATTTTAGTCTCGGGTTTTTAAAGGATCAAGATCAGACCAAACATCTTCAGTTCAGTTCTCGTATTGGTCTCAAAAATGACAAGCCCAAACGGTTTCGATCCCGATTCGAACTAGGGCAATGAATTCTATTTTTTTCAAGTTTTTCCGGACTTGTGAAAAAATATTTCTATAGACTTAGTAACGTAAAAACACATATAAACAAAGTTTAAAACAAACAAATAGAAAGGCTTTATGTGCAACAAAAGTATTAACATGCCTCCATAAGGTAGAAGTACTAGACTTACTTGTATTTTTTATTTTTTTATTTTAACAAATCTAAAATTATTAAATATTTGAAATATGTATCATAAATTGGAAAATAAATGTAAAAATTATAAATATTATATCTATTTTATAATTTTAACAATTTTACGATACAATTTTGATATTTTCAAAAGGCAAAAGATAGATAATTTCGACTTTATTATATATTTGTGGGGATTAAATATTACAAAAATGATGTAATTGTCAAAAATAAATAATACTTACCGCTTAAAATAAAAGTAAGAAAATCTATTTTACACTTTTTACCAATAAGAAAACCAATTAAATAAATGAGAAGATGTATAAGCACAATTCTCCACGTGTATATATAAATATATATTTTATACAATTGTAACTTAAATAGAGTCAACAAACATATTATAAATTCGAACAATTTTCTTTAACAAAATCCTTATAATGTTACAAATTCTAATAACATTATATATTAACACAATTGTCCTTGACTATTGTTTAAAAAATAATAAAATAATGATGATTTTTAAAGAAGTTTATTGACCAAAAAATTCCAACTTGAAAAAGAAATTTAGTTGTATTGCTTTAACGTTTTAATTGTCCCACATTGAAATTTTTGTAGAAAAGCAATATGATTGGAGCTTATACATAAGATAAGTTTTTGTGTAAATGATTACATAAAAGAAATTTTGTGGATTTTGAGGCAAATTAATAATTATCTTGATCCTTTATATTTAATTTTAAGTTAAATGATTGTCTCACATTGAAAGTTTTGTAAAAAGATAAAATAATTCGGGCTTATAAATAAGATGGATATTTATGCAAGTGACTATGTAAAGTAAAAATTTTTAATTCTTACATTTTGGCTATTATGAAAAGTGAAAATCGAGTTTCAATTTATATATTAAAAAAAGGAAAAAGGTCAACCGGTCTTTGACCGAGTTTCTGGGTTATCAAATGAAAACCTTAGACTGGACCGGACAGGTTTAGGACAGGACAGAACCGGTTATTTTGGCCACAAAGTGCGGACCGGACCGGCCCGTTCAGTCCGACTTTGGATCAGTTCAACCGGTCCTAGTTTTTTTTTGCACACCCCTACCTCTCGCAATTCCGACTGCTGAAAAGGTCCTTTCCAGATGCCCAAAAAAGGGGGTGAATCCCCATATTTTATTGCCAATAACCCATTGTGCTGCTATTCTTGCAGCACAAATGAAGCAGGAAATGACAACAATTTCACTGCTATTTCTAGCAGCATTTACACTCACAAATAGAGGGTGAATCTCCCCTATTTCGCTGCCGAAAATGATAGCGAAATTGCTGCTATCTTTGACAGTATTTTTGTCGCCAATTGGGAGGGGGTGAATCCCCCCTCCATTTTACTGTCAGCAGCAAAATTTTTGTGTTGGAGGGATTCACCCCCCATTATGGCAGCACAAATGCTGCCGGAAATGACATCGATTTCACTGTCATTTTCAGCAGCATTTATACTCACAAATAGGGGGTGAATCCCTCCCATTTTGCTGCTGGAAATTGCTGCCGTTTTCTGGCAGCATTGTCATTTCTAGCAGCATTTTTGCTGCCAAATGAAAGAGAGAATCCCCCCATATGTGCTGCGAGAAAGCGGCAGCATTGATACCTTTTTCTAGCAGCACAAATGCTGCCATTTTCCCGTAGCATTTCTCTCAAAAATAGGAGGTGAATCCCCCATTTTTGTTGCCAGAAAACGGAAGCCAGCACAAATGTTGCCAGAAAAAATGGGAGGTGAATCCCCCCTCTAATTTTTCTGGTAGCAAAATGGGGGGGTTCACCCCCTATTTGTGCTGCTGGAAATTGCCCTATTTCGATAGCATTTGTGCTGCCAGAAAACGGGCTGCCGTTTTCTGACAGCGCAAATGTGGGGTGAATCCCCCCTCCCCCCCATTTTGTAGCCAGCGGAGAGGGGGTGTAGGGTGGGGGAGGGTTGCTTGGTTTTTAATTTTTTATTATTTTTAAATTTTTTTTAAAAAAAAATTTAAAAAGTTTTGGAGGTATAATCGTCTTTTTGTTAAAAATTTTGTGGAATAGTGTAAAAATGAACGATTTGTGTGTATTTTTCAAAAGTTGGGGCTGTGGTGTGTCTTAACAAAGGTTGGAAACGAAATCGAGATTTAACTCAAAGACTGGGGACAATTTGTGAAATTAACCCTATACAAAAAGATGGCTGTTAGTGTTTGGCAAGGAGTTAGATTATATCTGTATTATAATCTGCGACGTGTCATCATTTTATTGGTTGTTTTTTGTAAAAAGTAAACAATTGCTGTTTGACTTTACTTTTTGACATTTTAAAAAAAGTAAAACCAATGAAATGATACCGTTTTGGAGAGAATGACTCAAACATTAAAATATTAGCTGTCAAGTTCTTAAACTAGGGTCTAGATTCAAACCATGTTTGAAGACTTTTTGGACTACATGAATTAGTATATTATTTTCTCAATACCACATGGATGAATTTTTGTCTGATAGGCACACCATTAGAGATACTCTAAGAATGCCATGTGATCTTTATGGAAAAAAAATAACAGTATTTTCAATAATACATTCAAATAATTCACTTAAAAGTAGCTTGAATCATTGGAGAAGCTAGTTTTGTTAAACGTATATAGCTTCATATACATACAAGTGATAAAAAAAGCATGGCACGAGAGTCCAGACACATTGGTCTATCTTTATTTTCGAGTCGGCGTTTGTACAGTCTATTATAAAGTGAGATAAATTCATCAATCTTATTATTATTTTATTTTTTTCTTCTCATCACACAATTCATCAAGATAAGATAGTAAAATTACCTTATTTTGTAAAAAAATTATAAATATCTACATATAAATAATATTTTTTTATTTTTCTTCTACTGCTTCTTTATTTATTTATTTATTTATTTATTATTAATTTTTTTTTTTTTTTGCTTTCCATTTTTTTTTAAAAGAGAAAGAAAACATAGAGGGTGATAGGGTATATAGGAGGAAGAGGGTGGCCCTTGGTGAGTGGGAAGGGCAGAGACAGGACTAGATTGGATAGAAAGGGATTGATTGATTGACTGGTTTTATTGTAGAGTCAGATTTTAGATTTGGTTTTGGATATGACAAATAATAATAAAATTTTAATTATTAATCTGCACGGGAAAGCGTACAGGTGTGTGTTGTGGATATTTGTCTTCCATGGCAAGTAAACAGCAATTTTCCACTCCATTTTGTCCAGAAACATTCATTTGAATTATAATCTAGATTATAATTTATCATATGATATCATTTGGTTAGTTTTATTTTTTTTAAAAGTCAAAAAATAAAAATCAAACCGCAATCTTTTACTTTTTATAAAAAATAATTAATAAAATTATAACATATATTAGATTATAATCTGGATAGTTGTCAAACATTTTACAAATCTCAATGCACCAGGATTTGGCACGTGTTTCAGAGTTGGCCACTTTTTCATTATTTTTATTAGCCCTAAAGGCTCCTTATGTTTATTATCTCTGCAAAAAGTGGCCCAATATTTTATTTCGGTGTTATAAACCCCTAGCCTTTATAGAGTAAAAAATTATTTTTTTTCAATTAAATTCACTACAATTACTTTATATTTAAATAAAATAAGCACAAAATAAAATAGAGTTGTGCTATTTGAACAAAAGTACATATAAAAATTAAAAAAAACTAATATATGGTAAAATCTTATTTTTTAGCACATCAAATCAAAGATAATTATATGAGACACATGTCCTTTTTATCAATCTTTTTATTTCCTCCTTTGTTTAAATAGAATTATTCAATAAAATATCATCATTTTCCTTCCAACTCTTCTTTGCCAGAGTCCCTGCTCACTCTTATACCAAGTATACCTCCTCCAAGCCCTCCGGGGCATAGCTTAACTGGGAGAAACAATTAGCACAATTCTTGCTACTGTTGGGAATTAATGCAAATTCCCCTATTACGCCCGCAGGACTGTTGTTCAAGGAATTTAATTGAGACAAGAAAAATAAAAGACGAAGACGAATTTAACGGACTGTCAAAACTTTCCACTATATGATTAAAGTCGCTACAACCATACAGAATTTTCACTCGCCAAAACCCATCCTCCAAGTATTACAAGAAAAATATACCAAGTTTTACCGCATCTACCAATTTCTACCCTTTGCAGAACCAGCAAACAACACAAGAAATCTCAAGACGCTAAGCTACTATTTTTCTTCACAAGACTCTCTGACCCGACCCAAGTGACACCGAGAAAATCAACCCGAGTTTTACCACACCTAATTTTCTACCCTTCGACCAAACCACAAAGAGTTACAAGAAAACTCTCAAGGTGCTAGACTCGCCAATTTTTCCCTCAACTCGCTTATACCACTTGTGTATAAAAGAAGAAGAAAATATCTCTATTTATAGGTTTCGTTTCCTTGGAAGACAAGGCAATCCTTCTATGATTTGAATTCATTTTCCTCCAAAGATTCTTCTTCTTTCCCTTTCCTTTTCCTTTTCAACTTTAGATTATTTTTGGCAATAAACCCAACAATCTCCACATTGCCAAAATAAACCAAAATCTTCATCTTCTCCAGTCTTGTACACAATACTTGAGAAATTACGAGGCAAGCCTTTAACACATTTTGACAGTCCCATACTCCACCACATGAGTATAACCACTTAGAATTAACAACAAATTCCAAGCATTTCATATGCTCAATGTCGAAATAAACTTGCTGAAATTTGTGGTGTAACTCTCTCGTTGGCTTTCCAAAGAGCTCATCAGCCATCAACATTACTACAAACACACACTCTGCATCAAGCCAACCAATGCCCGTATGTAAATACAACCGCTAGAAGTAACACACATCCTTTACCATGGCACCTAGCGACACGCCATGGGGATGTACTCACATACTTCATAGCACATCTCCACAGCCCTCACACCAAGAGAGCTGGATTGTCCAAATCCGAACAGTAGCCGAACCTGCTCCACCTGGACAATGTTTTCTCACGTGATCAGCTAGTCTATAACACCAACAAGTTGCAACACCCACCAATTTTTAGACGATCTCATTGAGAATTTTTGTATCTGCACCAACTCGCAAAGAACTAAACAATTTTTCCAGGTACAACAAATTTGAAGAACCCCTTGCCGGATCCACATCTCCAAATTGACGTCATAATTCCTTCACAGCAAATATTCTATGAATATTTACAAGAACATTTTTTGCTAGATGGAGACACATCCTAGTTCTAGTTTTCAAATATAAATCTTCCCAATCACTATCGCTCATACTGGTTCCAGCAACTTTGTTAGAACAAGGAGAAGGTTTTCCTTTGAAAGCTTTAAATTACCCAATCAAAATCAAGAAATTTCAAACTTGTTCTAACTAAAAGTCAAACTTGATTCTCACCACAAGTCAAACTTGATTCTCACCACTTCGTACGCCATTTTTCCTATGCTCCACCTCGAATAAAACCTGGCTCTGATACCACTGTTGGGAATTAATGCAAATTCCCCGATTACGCCCGCAGGACCGTTGTTCAAGGAATTTAATTGAGACAAAAAAAATAAAAAACGAAGACGAATTTAACGAACTGTCAAAACTTTCCACTATATGATTAAAGTCGCTACAACCATACAGAATTTTCGCTCGCCAAAACCCATCTTCTAAGTATTACAAGAAAAATACACCAAACTTTACCGCATCTATCAATTTCTACCCTTTGCCGAATCAGCAAACAATACAAAAAATCTCAAGACGATAAGCTACTATTTTTCTTCACAAGACTTTTTGACCCGACCCAAGTGACACTGAGAAAATCAACCCGAGTTTTAACACACCTAATTTTCTACCCTTCGACCAAACCACAAAGAGTTATAAGAAAACTCTCAATGTGCTAGACTCACCAATTTTTCCCTCAACTCGCTTGTACCACTTGTGTATAAAAGAAGAAGAAAACATCTCTATTTATAGGTTTCGTTTCCTTGGAAGATAAGACAATCCTTCTATGATTTGGATTTCTTTTCCTCCTAAGATTCTTCTTCTTTCCCTTTCCTTTTCCTTTTCAACTTTGGATTATTTTTGGCAATAAACCCAACAGCTACTAACAGCAAGGTGGGTATTCGACTCCCGGGAGCAACAAGATTAAATCCATTTGGAGTAGGCTCCTTGTGCGCAGTAGTGTACAAGATGGTGCTGGGAACCTGTGCCCAATTGAAGTATATCCAGCGATTTATCTCTTTCAGGATTCTAGGGGCGGAGTTCTAAAGGCTCAGGATTAGTTTGGAGAAGTTGGGATACCTGGTATTTAAAAAAAAAAAAAGTATACCTCCGCCAAGCACTCTCACAATGATTTGTGAGGTTTATATGAAATTTTTTAAGAAGATAGATAAAACTCCTTATCAAAGAGCCTTACCCTGATGTGACACGAATCTAACAAAAGTAGCCCTATATTGTGTGAGGCTGTTTTTGTTAGATTCGTACCAATAAGGGTAAGGCTCTTTATAAAGGAGCCTTTTCTAATTTTGTAGAAAGACTCAAGTTTATACCCCTTAAAATTTTGTTGTTTTGTTAGTTGCAGGGAGTGAGAAATTACCCCCATTAAGAACAATTTTAATACTGGGAGAAAATGTCAAGTGAAAAAAGATAAAGGGAAAAAAATAAGGGAAAAAATTATTCTCAAATAATATATAGAGTAAAAACTTGAGGGAAAAATATAGTGATTATAGTGTTTGATAATTTTTTAAAAAAATTTTTTTACAAATAATTATGCCGTTGCATTTTTTATCATCATACAATTAATATCAATTTTTCACAAAACACTATTTTCCTTAATTTACTACATATATTTTTTAAGAGAGAAAGTGAAGGGAAATTGGGTAAGAAAAGGGTGCCAAATTTGAGCTTAGATCTGCTGTTTCCAATAGCTATCCCCTTTAGGGGTGGGCATTTTTTCTAAAAACCAACCCAACCCACAAACCCAAACCATTATAGGTTGGGTTGGTTTGGTTTCTTAATGTAATGTGTTTAATCAATTATTGGTTTGGTTTGATTTGGGTTAGGTTGGGTTAATTAAACCAACATGAAACCAATTCAACCTATTTTCCATCTTAGACAATATATGCACCTACCTATGGCCCAATCAGAGAGAATTCTACCCAATCCAAATGGTGCGAGTCTCAAATGCTTGGAAAGATCCCGAAGAGTTCAAACCCGCCCGATTCTATAGAGATGGCGTGCCTAATTTCAGATGGAGCAATTTCGAGTTCATCCCGTTCGCCTCGGGTCGGAGGTGGTGCCCGGGACATTTATTACTTTCAAGTTCATCTCGTTCAGGAAAATTGTGGTACTAAGCTTTTATTTTATCTTATTACTTAAAATTAGATCATGTTAAATGTAAATTATGAGTTGATTATTACAAGAAGCATTTTTTATGTTTGTTAGCACACTTGTAGAAAGAAACATTAGAGAAATAGAAAATAAAGAACTGACTTAATTACAAGTGAGAATTTTTTTTTTTTTTTTAATTTGCAAAAGCCTGATGAATAAATGGGTTCTGCATCTAGTGATTTAGTTTTTTTCTTTTTCTTTTTTTCTTGGGGGTTGATAAATGCATACACAATTAAACATACACAGGTTGGGGACGTTTAAATCAATAAATTAATACCATGGACACGTAACACGTTAGGTACCATTTGCTCGAAAAATCCTATTCACCATTGAAATTTATCAAATCTTTTGCGATTGCCTTTGGACTTTCTCAAATCCTTATAACTGCCACTGCAGTTTGCATACCATCCATACTCTATGATCATTCACCCATTTAAAAATTAAACAACTTGGGAACATGATAAATGTAATTTCATATGCACATTACGCTTTCGATTAGTACAATCCCCCATCTATAATTATCAAATCTTATATATATATGTCCTATTTTCTTATTTTAAATAATTTTTGCCATATGATGGTTACATATATATATATATATATATATGCTTTGCTTACCCAAAGTACAGCCAGCATGTCGGAATTGGACAACCTATTAGGCCTTGGAGAGATAGCAAGAAAGAAAGGAAAAGGAAAAGGAAAAAGAAAAAGGAAAATGAAAGAAAAATGAATGTAGAGAGAGGGGATAAAACAAAAAAAAAAAAGAAGAAAGAAAGAAAGAGAGAAAGGAAAAAACCGAAAAAAAAAAAAAAAAA
>CAVNYN010235174.1:0-22875 GCA_963692815.1 Nyctanthes arbor-tristis
AAAAATCATGTATAAGAAAAATAAGAGACAAAGGACAAGCACCTGGACTACAGCCTTCTCACCATCAACTTCCAAGACTTGGCCACGTCGGGTTGTTCTGTCTCCTAAGCGAATGTTTACAATTTCCTGGTATTTCGGTCCCTGAAATAATCCCATACAACATAAGTAACATGGTAATTCCTTAAAAAGAAAACCACATGGATTATGTCCATATATACAAAAAACAAATAAAAAACAAGTAGCAGAATTTTTACCTTAACTTTATCTAGGATAACCAACGGTCCAGCAACTCCAGAGAGATTCTGTATTCTGGGAAAAAAAATACAGAACCACTAAGCATCAGCAATATGGAAGTTACAAAAAGGAAGGTAAGATTTGGAGAAGCAATACTGCCAGCTAATTTGAAAGCTTAATTAGCAGACAAAAGTAGTCCAGATAAGCACATGACAGAAAATTTACACAGATTAACTTTATAAAGATCCTTTGAATTAACTAACCTAATTGATGCCGAAACAGAAAATCTTTAGTATTTACTTCAAATTTGCTAATATCTCTTTGGTCATTTAATCTCTTTTAGTACAACTTCCTTTGATCATGGAAACTAGGGCATTGGTCCTTTGATATTCTTTTTCTTCAATTTGACCTCTTAATAAGCTCGGGTATTCGAAGACCTGCATTGGGATCCGGTTGCTTGTGCTTAACTACAATATTAGGGAGAAATTTTTATGAGCATTCAGAATCAGAGGAAACTCCTTGTTTCTGTATCAGACGGACACATGTAAAGCAGGTCAATCATGTACAATTACCGTTGGGATAAGAACTGATGATTTTCTTGAATTTGGAGCGCATTGGCAAGAACAATGTAAGGGTCCATATGGTTTTGATTTTCTCACAATCTATTCTCACTCAAACTCTTTTTCAACCACACATTCACAAATTAAAATAATACTGCACGTAAATTCGCAACTTTTCTTTACTTTTCATCCAAAATTCCCCCAGAAAAATCACTTTTCACAAAATCAAAACCATACGGGCCTAGATCTTTCTAAATTTTCCCACCTCATACTTTTCCACTCAGTCTCCTCCGAAACTTGTTTCTTTCATAATTTTACCAATTTTTTTTTTCAAACAATCCACTCGTAACCTAGTCTATCCGCTGCATCCTTGAGCTAGTCCCCGTGAGACCCTTGGACTTTTGCCCAAGATGGAAAAAGTTCCACGCATATAAGCTTTGTTTCCCACCACCTACTTGTGATTTATATTAGGGTTTATAAAATTGAAGTATGAAATTGGATCTAAAACAAGCGAAAATAAACTGTCAGATTAGTGGAAGAGATCAATCTAAAGGAAAATGGTAAAAAAATATATTTCAACAAGGCCGGTCAATACACATTCCATGACATACAACTGTAAATAACCAATTCATGATCCATTTGGCAACAGACCAATTAAAGGCTTAAGTCGCTTTATTCACTGCCTCGTCATGATTAACCAACCACGTTAACTTTTGTACTTCCTCAAGTTTATCATTAGCAATAATGATAACAACGTTGAATATGGAAATTCAGTTAGATGGGTACAGAACCTAGCAGCAGATGAATTAGGCAGCTAGAGCCTAGATAGCTCTGTAATAAGATCTTTTTTGTTATAAGGACTTGAGTCATGTAGTTTATTTTGCATGGTGTATGTGTAAGATTACTTTTGCAGCATCTCCATATCCTATGGATTGTCCCACAACACGACTGGAAGAGTGAAAACACCCCTGACCAATTGGTTACTATGAACCTGTGGTGCCATTGACAATAGTTACAAATTGGGCACAACAAGCAAACATACTATACCACTCACGAGAAGAAAAAATAATAATTTTACTACTCTTCCATCCACAAAGCAAGTCAAAATCTGATTCATCAGAAATTAAATTATGCACAAGGACTGGGATCAATTATCCAAACAGAATTCATACAACATGAATCACAGAATGAATAACCAACAAAATATTGAAACTAATTCGGCAAAAATATGTACGCATAACATAGAGAACATACCCATCCCAATTTCAAGAGTTCCTTCCTCCATGTCAGCGTTGTTTTGAGGCACACCCATAATTTATCCTAACTAATAAAAACAATGATAGCAAAACAATTAGATCAATGACCAATTAAAAAATAATAATAATAATAATCATGACCAACGGATCGGTTAATATCTCCAAAAGGAACTATAGAAGCCAAAATTTTAACACGCGCACAATGTTCCCCTCCCACGACCCTTACTAATTATGCATAAACAGACATATATAGCCTTTCTGCAGTGGACATTGTTAGGCTAACACTAATCGTAATTACGTATAAAACAGTTACTACAAATTAACAAGATCGACATTATGCGAGTACGATCAGAGTGGTTCCATCTAGTGAATTATGACCTATGATAAACATTTAAATCGGAAGAAGCTGAAGTCTGATAATAGATTAAAATTGAAGATTCTGAGATGGATCTGGGAATTGCTTACCTTTGGCGCTTAAATCTCAGCGCGTTCGTCCGCCAGCGAGGAGAGGAGGATGCTAAGAAAAGCAAAAATGGAGATCTGGCAGTTGAAATTATGCATGTGTGTGTATAAATAGACGGTAGCACTTCCTGGAGGTGACGTGCCTCCTACCCCCATGTGACTGGACGCCATGTGTATTTAAAATACACGTGATTATGTGTATCAATACATATCACATAGATATGAGCAGTTTTGAGAATTGCTTGAAGATTTTCATATATATATATATATATGTGTGTGTGTGACCTTTTTATTCAGTTCGTCCCGCAAAAATGCCTTTTCGTTTTTCATTTGTTGTGGATTATTTCACTTTCCCCGTTCATTAAATGCGTAAATATGGGTATAGCAGGAAAATTAGTCAGTTAAGTTTAATTTTTTAATAATAATAATAAACTTTTTTTTAAATACAGCTACAAACTCCATTGCAGTAATATAAATACGCATAAATATATATTAGTTAAACATATGAGCATTATGCAGGTAGAAAAACGTGCTACATTTATCTCAAAAAGATAGTCTATCTTTCCTCTTTCATCTATCATAAAATATAGTCCAGTTTCCATTTTAAGAAGTAATTGAATTATGAGTTCTCTTATATACACACATTTAATGCTCATAGTTATTAAAAAAATAAAATTATTAAAGTGAAATAATTAATAAATGAAAGGACAAATCGGTAAATGATATTAAACTTTACTTTTCCAATACTATTAAATGAACTTTTCTTAATTTGTGTGTAAAATTGACACGAACCATCTTTTTCAGACGGAGATAGTATTAAAATGTATTATTAGATAGTTGTATAGTAAATCTGTAATATTTACACCTCCATAGAAAATATGAAAACGTATATATATTAATCGAATCAATAAGATCAATAGACTTAGTAATCGTAAAATTCAAAATCATTGAGGAGACAATCTACATTCTTACATCTAATCTCTCATACATATGTAATAATGAAAAAAATCTATACGATCATTTAATACATTCGAAAATGTTAGTTCAACGATAAATGTAAAATATTATCATATTTAAATTCGTCATCACTATAATTAAAGCTAGCCATAAAATATAAGAGATTTATACTCGAATAATAGATCATAAAACACAAAATATGAGTCGAACAATATATTATATGCATGTAGTATATAAATGCGCATAAATATATATTCTATTAATATACAATGCAAATAAATCAATAGCAATAAAACTTCTATGCGTGTAGTGTCTATGTGTCGTATGTGCACATTATATTCCTAATAAAAAAATACAAAATCTTATATAAGATATTACAAACTACATAGAAACCATAAATGATCTCCTCCCAACCGTCTGGCTGGATATGGCTGATGTGGGGATTTTTATTCTCTCCCCACATGCAGGTGGGACCATCTGCATTGGGAAGGCCAATAAATGATGTCCACATCAGCCTCTGGCGGGATATCTCGCCAGACATCTGGGAGGAGATCATTTATGACATAGAAACATAGATTTTCTATAGAAATAGATCGAGCTCTAAGTTTGGAGCCCGACTACCAATTACAAGGGGCCACGTCATATATGTCATATGACGTGGCCCCCCTGTAATTAGTGGTCAAGCTCTAAACTCAGAGCTCGATCTGTTTCTACAGCTGGACCGATAGAAAAACCCCATAAATCAAACACCAATAGGCTATAGCCATTTTTCTAATAATAGGTTAATTATTGCTGAAAAAAATAATAGGTTATCTAATTTCACATTACAAAAATTGTTTGATGCACCATATTTTAGAACATCGACAATAGAGTTGTTAAATTTAACTTGTCATATAAGCAAAAAAAAATAGACTTTAAGTTATTTTTAAATGACATGTCAATATTTTAAATTTAACTATCAATTACTAATACATTAGACATGTTAAAATTAATACATTGAAGGTGTTAAATTTAATTACAAATAAAGCTTATTGGTCAACCTTTATAGTTTATTTCCCCAAATATAAATTAAATGAAGATTAAGTGAGAAAATCCCACTATTGTTATTAAAATTGTTGTTAATTTTAACAACAATTTTAACTTGAAGCTAAATATATCATTTTAGCACATTTACTAATGCTTCCATTATGCTCTATTTTTTAATTGTAACTAATACATATCACTATAGAGGTGATTTAACACATCCATTGTGAATGCTCTTAATTGCACTAAAAGGTTGTCACCATTATTTAAAATTATAATTTTGCCCTAGACCTTTTTATTGCAATTTTATAATGATTTTTTAATAATAACATAAATTTGGTTTATATATATATGACTTATATCCAAGTGTTATATAATTAGCATGATTTAATTTTATGAAAAAAATTCCTATAAAAAATATTTGAAAATAAATTTGCCATTATTTACTTATATAAAATTGTTTATGGTTAATACTTTTTTTAATGACGAGATAAAAAAATTCTTTTATGAGAGCTACCGATATAGGCAAAATTTATTAATAATAGAAGTTTAAAGAAAATAATCGAATGAAGAAAAAAAGTTAAGAATATAGTTATAATAGTAGTTAAACTTTAAGAACTTTTGGTGCAACAAACAAAAAATACGATGCAAATATAAGTACTCATAATGGTATTGATGAATAAATAAGGGTTGTTGGTTCCTTACACACTTGATCAAAGGTTCGATTCTTTTCCTCTACAATTCCCCTAAAATATTCAAACAATAAATAAGAGTATAGTCGAAAGAATGTAGGTGAAATTTACTTTTCCAAATACATTAAATACTTTTCTTAATCTGTGTGAAGAATTAAATACTTTTCTTAATCTGTGTGAAGAATTAAAGGAGATATATTTGTTTTAACTACGAGTCTTTGCTTTGGCTTCTCATTGATTTTTGTATTAGCAGTCCTACAACTTCGCTGTTTTTAAAGATGGACTTGGTGCCGATGAAACTCCTAAGGTGGACTCCAGCAGTCTCCATTTTCATCATAAAATCTGATTGTTTTAGATTATTTTTCAATTCTTGCAATGCTATACGTTTGCACAAAAGACGATGAACCATCACTCCTTTTTTTTTTTTTTTTTTTTGAAAATAAACAAAACCATTTTACTTTATTTCACTCAAAAAAGATTGTACAAGGAACTCAGGGGTACATTTCTCCAAATATAGGAAACACAATTTGAGAAGCCAAATTTTGCTACCTTATGTGCAACGCTATTTGTTTCCCTTCGAACAAACTCACATCTAGAGAGTGAAAACTCTTCTATAAGGCTAAGAATACGATGGATAATTGCCCCTTCTTCACTTCTATGTCTTGTTTGTCGAACATCTTCCACTGTCACCTTACAATCAGATTCAATACATGACAGTTGGATACCTTCCTCGACAACAGTTTGTGTTCCAATTAAAATTGTCATGCATTCACGAAAAAATAGAGTACCTGGAGAACACATGAACGTGCCAAAACAAAGCCACATTCATCATTAAGCACTACCACTCCGATTGCAAAATGTTGAACACCTACTTTTATTGTTGTATCTACATTCATCTCAAGAGTACTAGCCCTAGGTGGTGTCCACTTGCCTCAATGAGATCGGGGCGAAGAACCTCAGAGCCGTCGCCGACAACCCAAACATTATTTGCTTTTCTAAAATCTTCAAGCAATCCCGCTACACTATATAAGAGTTGTTCGCTTGTTGACTGAAAATCCCCAAATAAAGCTAAATTTATGGCTACCCGACATGTCCAAGAGAGAACACAAAATAGGTCCAATGCTGATAAATCCAAGGCCTTCCACGACTCTAAAAAAATATGACCTGCTGAATGCTCTTTTTTTCCCTTGGATGAAATTGGAAAAACAACTTTTTTCCCACATCTCACAAACCATCTCACCATAAAATAGGGCATGCATAGCTGATTCAACATCTAAACTACAACGTCGACATAAGGGAGAGGAAGAAATATTCGTTTTAAATAAATTCAACATCGTAGGCAAAATATTAACCATTATTCGCCCGGCATAGATCTTAATTTTCCTAAGAATTTTCAACTTTCACAAAACACTTCCACCATTTTAAAAGCAGATTTGTCCATATCTGGGAGTTCTTGCTAAGGGATGAAGAAAGGCAGTAGCCAGACTAACGTTGAACCATGACTAATACACACACTTTTTGACAGCCATTTAAAAATAGTGGAGTTTATAAATAGATTTGAAATTCAACTTTTACACAGGTGTCGTGATTTTAAGCATATCATGTGGTGTTGGGAATTAAGGTAAATTTTCCAATTACAACTGCATGACCATTGTTTAAGAAATTTAATTGAGACAAGAAAAATAAAATAACAAAGACAAATTTACAGATTGTCAAAGCTCTCCACTGTATGATTAAAGTCGCTTATAACCATACAGAATTTTCACTCGCTAAAACAATCCCCCAAATATTACAAGAAAAAAATATAATAAGTTTTACTGCATCTACCAATTTTTACTCTTTGCCCAACCTGCAAAGAATTAAAGAAATCCCAAGATAATAGGTTGCTATTTTTCTTTACAATACTCTCTAACCCGACCCAAGTGACACCTGAAAATCATCTCGAGCTTTATCACACCTAATTTTCTACCTTTTGAACAAACCATAAAGATTTACAAAAAAACTCTTTAGGGTGCAAGGCTCACTAATTTTTTCCTCCAACTCACTTGTATCACTTTTGTATAAAAGAAGAGGAAAAACACCTCTATTTATAGGTTTCATTGACTTAGAAGACAAGACAATTCCTTCTATGATTTAGATTCTTTTTCCTCCGAAGACTCTTCTTCTTTCTTTTTTAATTTAGGATTATTTCTTGCAACAAACCCAATAATGTGGTGTTAATGATTAAAATGATGTGAAAATTAACATCTCAATAATTATATAGCTTAATGGTGTGTTGCTGTGTCTAAAATTTGAAATTTAAATTAGTTGTTAGAAAAAATAGATTTTTAAATGGTAACTCGATTTTCAAATTAGCAACCACTATACTGATGTTAATAAAAAATAAAATAATAATTACATTGGATTTATTTACGTCATTGAATTTTTTTTCTTCATATTTTTATTTGTAACCTTTTTTCACATCTTATATTGAATCATAATTTTATTTCAAAAATTTCTTTATAAAAATCTTGTATATGAATTTTAAAAAGTAAGTAAAAAATAATGTCTATTAAAATAACTTGACATTTTATCTTATTATTTCAAAACCAACATGTAACATCCTGGAAAATTTTAATTTCGGATCAATATGTTTTATGAACAAATTAGTTATTGGAGTTAAAGAGTTAGACTTATTTTAATAACTTAAATAGTGAAAGGACCCGAGTAACGTGAATCAAAGTACAGTGACTTAATTACAAGACAACACAAGACATAAATACTCCTTGAGTAATAAACGGATGACCAGGGATTAGCCACGTCATTACTTCAAATATATGGCACCAAACGTGCCATGCACCTCATTTTAATTGACGGAATTCAAGGATATATTAAAAACAACTAAACCCAAACTATCATAAATAGGAAGCTAAGGTCAAGAGTTCCTCAAGCCTTCCACGAGCAACCTCCATCTCTCGTCGCCCATCTCTCTCCCCTAAACTCTCTTTTCCTCTCTTATACCCCAATACAAAGTAAGGAACCTATTCAAAACTATCTAATAAATCAATTTCTTTAGGGAATATATTTAGATATTTGAAAACTTCACTTAAAGAATCTTTGGATAATCAAGATGTCAGTAACTAATGTTTTGATTCTCTTTTTCATTCTTGAAGTTTCTATAAGATGAAAATGGATTTTAATGCGTTGTTATGTAAAAATATATCGATTTCTTGCATTTGAATAACTAGTCAAAGATATACCCGTTTTGCATTCTTATGCGGTATTTCCCATAGTAGGAGCCGCATAATGATACCGATGTGAATAATGAATAGCATGATAACTTGTCTTTGTGGTTTCTTTGTGGTCTATGTGGAAATCTGTAGGGGTTAACCAGAATTTGATTGTAGATCCACTTAAATGAATTGATATAAATATTGTGCGCACCATTGGTAGTAGTTTAACTAGTGATAGGACACTCTTATGTATCTACAAAAGCTTTGTGCAATTTCATGACCTCTTGAACTTGTGAATGAAAAGAAGTTTCTTAAATGAAAGATGAATCAAAATATTATGTTACTCACTGAGTACTTTATACTCACTCTTATTTCCTCTAATCACGTAGATTATTGAATGCTAATTATTGGCCAAACAAGTCGGGAGTTGGAGCGTGTCCGCGGAAGGAAGTAGAATTTTGCATGTAAAGGGAACCGATCTTTGAAGTTATGAGAATACACTTTGTCACACCTCTCTATTGACATATAGAGATATATATATATATATCTCTGTAACACGTCATATGTACGACAAAAAATAATTTGTTTGTTTTGTATGTCACATCCTCACTATTTATAAGAAAGCTTCCACTATAAAATTTATTAAACTTCAATAATATGGGATAAAATGGCAGGGGCATGACACGACAATCAAAATTTAGTGAATAGAGATCAACATTGAACATAACATACTAACATTAACATAAGTTTAAGAAAATATTGTAATGAAAATTATTAAGGATATAAAAATTGTAAAGAATAAAGGTTAGAGATCTTTCATGTAATGCGATTGTGGTGTAATTAAAGAGAGAGTGAAACATAAATACTCCACCGTTAATCTTATTTTAAAATAAATTCTTGCGGTGGAACCTGCCGTTAAAATATTTCAACTTCACTAGGAGAAGTGTTATTTATACACAAAAAAGTGTACAATTTTTATACACACCTTTATGAATTTACTTATACCCCTCAAAAGTCGTGATTTCAAAAATAACAGAATAAAGAATATTTAAGTAAATACAAATGAATGTGTACAAAAATTATACATTTTATGTATACAAATATCATTTCTCAACTCACTAGCAGCCCAAATGAAACCTTTAAAACTTTTAAAATGTCATTTGTTAAAAGATATGTATTATTGTGATACCAATTTTTTAAAAAGTTTAACGGAAATTATTCTATTAATATTTAGAATTTATTTTATTATTTTAAAAAATTAAATAAGGCTTACCTTTGGAACTTAAATTAGCTGTTAACCATCAAAAGGTCAAAAAAAAAAAAGTACAAAAAAAATATAATCATACTATACCACCGACAAGTTAATAAAAAAATGGAGCATGATAATAAAAACGATCTTTTTTAATGTGAAATATTATTTTTAGAGTAAGATTTATTTTTATTTACTTTGTCCATTATTTAATTGAAGGGTGCACCATTTTGTATCATCACACAGGGCACCCAATTTCATAAGGCTAGCCCTGCATGATATACTAGTCGAAGTTTATCTGACCAAAATTAAATATAGACAACATACCTTCAACAAACAGTTTAATTTCACAATTTTGAAGTGCATTCTAACCCATGTTAGCAATTTGGCATAAGTTATTCCTATTTTTAAAATAAAGAAATCGATTCTTAGCATGCCGTCAGCTGACTCAGCTTGCAACATCTCATCTCTTTTGACATGTAAGTTCACCTGATCCTTGCTCTACAGATGGCCTCAAGGATTGTTAAACTCTTGAGCCCAAAGATTGTGACAAGGTGTATTAGAGCAAGATTAATGTGGTGGAAGTTTTTCTCTCTACAAACTCAAATAATATAGGCAATTTAGGGGAAAATGCTTTTTTTTTTTTGTTGGAGAGGGTGGGTTCCCCCATTGAAGCTAGCCCACAAACATATTCAAGCCAATGAAATAATATCATGTGTTCAATTTAAATGTTTTAATAAAATATATTGCTAATAGGAAATAAAAAACTAAAAAATGTGAAAAGTAATATCATTTGTGTGAGATTGGTAAAATGATACATTACGGAAAATGCAAAATGTTGTGTAGCCAAGGAGGAAAAAAAGAGCCAAATCAATATTAATTAACGTTGGTGCCTGCTACTGAGAAATAAATGTTCATGCAAGCTATTGAAAAAAAATGCTATTGGTGGGACGAATTGAATGGATGTGTTAGGCAAGGCCAAAAATTAAGTAGCTTTCATTGAAAAATAAAGGATGAATTTAATGGATGAGATGTAAAGCAATTCAATACTCAACTATACATATACTATATTTTCATCCCAGTTTTTCCACTTATATACTACCTCCGTCCTAAAAAGATAGTCCATGTCAATTTTACACATAGATTAAGAAAAGTTCATTTAATAGTATTAAAAAAGTAAAGTTTAACATCATTTACCTAATATGCCCTTTCATTTATTAATTATTTCACTTTAATAATTTTATTTTTTGAATAACTATGTACATTAAATGATGGTACATAAGAGAATTCATATTTCAACTATTTTAAAAAAAAAAAACTGGACCAATTTTAATACGGATAAAAGAGGAAAGATAGACCATCTTTTTAGGACAGAGATAATATTATTTACAAATAGATTTTTTCCTCTGAGCTTTTTTTCTCTACATTAATCTTGCTCTTAGAGTACCAAAATAAAGTTGTAGGTTCCAAAGGTACTACCTCCGTTCCAAAAAGATGATCTATCTTTCTTTTTTTATCTGTCCTAAAATATGGTCCGGTTTCTTTTTTAAAAGGTAGTTAAATATTAATTCTCTTATATGCCCCTATTTAATGCACACAGTTATCATAAAAATAGAATTATTAAAGTGTAATAATTAATAAATGAAACGGTATAATAGAGAAGTGATGTTAAAATTTACCTTTTCAATACTATTAAATGAATTTTTCTTAATTCATGTGAAATAAGAAATATGGTCATCTTTTTAGGACGGATGTAACATTTTTTAAGAAATTTTGCCTTCTTCTAAAATAACGGTAATGTTCAAGTACTTCTTAGAATTGCTGTTACAACACCTCCTACTCTATGTGACATGTATTATTGCAAGTCATATAGATTTTAAATACATATTGCCATATGAAATAGAAGGTGCTATAACAGTACCTCTGTGAGGTACTTGAAGATTTTCATCTAAAATAAATAGCAACGCAGCGCAATTTCAACGTCACTCCCTTCCTTTTTTCCTTAATTTTTTTTTGGTGGCAAACCGTCATTTGGCCTTTATTTCAACAGAACAAATCTGTTGGATGTGAAATTTCCAGCGTGACATTACTCAAAAGAGAAATGTCTTCCATTTGTTAATGCTAAAATTTTTCTACCCACTAGTTTGAGACCATTGATCGCATGAAGTAAATTTGTATTTGGGCTATTTATTTTCGAGTAGTGTTATTTATTTAGACTGAATATCAGCATTTAATTTAGTTAGTATTTTTACATTAAAGGATGATTGGATAATTATAAGTACATAGAGACATCAACTCATTGTTTATTTAATGAGAAAATACTAATTAAATTGGAGATTAGATAAATACTATTATTCTTTATTTACCCTTAATTACTTGACGTTACTTTTTGCATATATACAGGTTGTTTTTTATATAATTATTAATTAATATATGAAAAAAAATTATACTCCCTCCTCATAAAAATAGATTTGTATTCTATTTTCGTCCGTAAAGATATACTACCTTCCTTTTAAGCTGTAGTTGACATTAGGGGTAATCGCGGTCCGGTTCAAGCAATTTTTTATTTATTCTTAAAGCAAACCATCGAATTTAGTTTAAAAAAATTTGTAAACCAAAAATAAAACCCATACGTATAACCAATGGAAACTCAAAACAGCCTCAATATATGGTCAAAATCTGCTTACGGAAAATGCTTGTTCAAGTATTTACATATTGGAGTGTCAAAAGTTTTAGAGATTAATGAAAGATTCAATATTGTCAAATTTTACATTCAATTTTGACTTCTGAAAAATTTAGTGGTTATTTGAATCAATTTATTCAAATTGAATTATAATATGAAATTATAATGAGATGAAATGAGTGGTGTAGATTTAATAAAAGTTTAAAATTTTTTATTATAAATGAGCAGTTGTCAAATCAGTTATCAAATCAGTGGTGGGTAAGATTATAATGTGTTTTTGTAAAGAGAATCAAACATCTCCTTAGATTGACACGTTTCTTTCTTTCTTTCTTTTTTGAGTTTTTTACACCTAGCGTCTCCAACCTTTCACATTTTTAAAGATTACGTCTCCAATCTTTATTTTTCCTTCTGTACGTTCTCAACTTTTAAAAAAATCCCCAATTTCTTCCTTGATAACAAAAACCATCAAATTCACCCATTAAGGTCAGGGCCATTTTCAGTAACATACAAAAAATTACTATTTTAATTTTAAAAAAATGGGAGGGAGGGAGTCCTCCTTCAGTCAACTGTTGTGCTTGCTGCGGGATAGCTGTTGGAAATGACAATTGTGCTTGCTGCCATCCCGCAGTAAGCACAAGGGGAAGACTCTCCCCCCTCCCCAAAGCTGCCAAAAATGGTAGTTGTGCTTGTTGCCGTCCCGCAACAAGCACAAGGGGAAGACTCCCACCCTCTTGCTGCCATTTCTTGTTACCTTTTCCGACTCTGTGGGGTGAGACTCCAACTCCCTTTGCTGTCATTTCCCGAGGGAGAGGGGGAGTATCCCCTTGTGCTTACTACCATTTCCAGCAGCCAATGAGAGGGCCCTCTCCCTTTTTTTTATTTTTTAAATTAAAATATTAATTTTTTATATGTTACTAAAAACCTTAACATATAAATATGACGGTTTCCGTCACAATGAACGAAATTGGGGATTTTTTTAAAGATTAGAGATGTACAGAAGGAAAAAAATTGAAAAAGTAATCTGTAAAAACATGAAAGGTTAGATACACTAGGTGTAAAAAACCTTCTTTTTTTTTTGACCTTTATAAAAACACACAAACCGTTCAACTTTGAACACTATATATATTTGATTATAAGATGAAACTTTTATACAAGACAGATGTCAGTGATGCTACGAGGCATAATTTTCTAAATTATTCAAAACTAGGTCATGAACTAATTAAGGGTTAATTTCATCTGTGTTCCCCAATTTTTGTACTTTCCATCAATTGTGTCCTCAACTTTCTCTTCCGATCTGTCGTAGGTCCCAATTTTTTTATAAATTCACTCATAAAGTCTTTTATGACATTTTTGCACTTTCCTTTTAAATAAAAGTAAAAAATTCTAAAAAATAGTAAAAATACTAAAAAGTAATAAGGAAAATAAAATTTTCCCCACCTACCTAGTTAACTACCCGTTCTATTCCTATCACCAACCTGATTGTAGATGACAAATACCTGTTACATTTTTTTTGGGAAACTCTTCTTTTTCCTATAATATATATATATATATATATATATATAATAAGAGAATGGTAGCTTTCCCCGCTCATGTCTAACTCTGTAAGATTTCTGGTGATAAAATTTAGTTTCTCTATTTTTTTTTGCATTCTCTCTCTCTCTCTCTCTCTCTCTCTCTCTCTCTCTCTCACTCTCTCTCTTTTAAGAAATTGTTACGCTAATTTATTAAATGATATTCACTTTTTCCTTTATTAACCCATATTTAATTATCAATTCACGGTATTTTCTTTAGCCAACTATTTTGAGTTAGAGATGTGTCACTTATCGAACCGAACATAAAATTAATTGGGAGTTCTAATTAAAAAAATAAATAGTAATTTTTATAATTTAAAAACACACATATAGTACGTCTCTGAACCAATAAATTTCTAAAAATCTGTAACCTTATTATAAATTTCAATTTTTATTGATTTTTGAAGAAATTTTTATATAGTTATTGTAGTACAAATCAAATTTAATTTTTTTAACGTTATAGTACTCTAATTTACTAATTCTATAATTAATATAAATTGAAACTTTTTAATAATTTCTTATAGAATAAAAATTTTATTTTGTCATTTTAAATATAGTCTTACTGTATTTGGAGTTGGATTATTTATTTGAGAGATGGACCACATGTTGATACAGTTGCACTGTAATAGTTGTTAAACAATTTTTAAACATTTTATTTTTACTGGATCATCTCAATTAATTTTTATTTATACATGCATAATTAATTAGTATTGTAGTTCAAACAAATACTACATTGGTTAGGTTTCTCACATTTTAGACATGAAGTCCTGAGTTGGAATATACTTGCCCCTCCCCTCCCCTACCCTATGCCTATTGTATTAAGAAAAAAATTTAACTCGTGCAAAAAGTATTACCAACAAAAAATTTAAATATAATAGAATGATTATAAAAATTTATGTCTCATAATACTAATATATGACTCAACTGGCTGTATTAATAATTTGTTAAATTTTTGTATAAAAATTCATTGACATCTGTTATTATAATAATTCTAAGTAGACGTGTTTATATGATATGAATAACTGATTTTATTAATTGACAAATATGAATTGGTTGTTTATACACAAGTGGTGAATTTAAAAGCTCACAATCATCCAATATATGGTTGACAACTAAACATGTCACTTTTTTGCACTAGATAAATATATCTCTTTAGAATTACTACGGTTACTATTACTTTAAATCTCGTGCAACGCACGAGTTAGAATTCTAGTTTATAACAATAGAAGGACCAAATAGCAAAATATGAGTCTCCTCTTTTACTGCTAAAAATGACTATCAAAATTTGTTTTTATGTTGAGTTGGGACGTGGGCAGGTAACCAAGCAGGTAGAGTAGAAAGAAATTACTTTTTCCTTTTTTATTATCTTTTATTTTTTAATTATTTTTTCTTTTATTTAAAAAGTAAAAGTTATTAAAGAAAAAAGAGTAATTGGTGGGATTAAAGACTGTGAATTTATGAATAGTTGAGAGCTCATAGAGTTAAAAAAAATGTTGGGAACCCAACTGATATGATATAATGAGCAAAGGTTGAGGACCATCTGTGAAATTTAACCATCAATTAATAGGAAATTACGCATAGCTGTGGAAAATTTGGTTACCTAGCTTAATTAATCAAATGAAATAGAAAATTGTATGAAGCTGTGGACATTTGGTTGCCTAGCTTGTTTTCTTGCTCATAGTAAAAATTAGGAAAAATTCTTAGCTCCTTTTTGCATGAGCTGTAAAAACAATTTCAAGTAATGCACATTACACATGGGACCTTTCCCTGTATATTCTATTCTATTAGTGTTCAAGGCATATCCTTTTATCATCATTCATAAAAATACAAGATTTAGTTGTTCTTTATCTGCTTCTTACGAACTTCCACACCTGTTTTGGCCAATGTCTCAGCTTACTCAGTTTAAGAACTACCCAATTTTTTGTTCCTTAAAAGTATCAATTGGTTCAGGTTATCCCTTAGACCGTTTAAGACTTGTCCTTCAATTTAGTAATGTGTTTACAGGGTATATGACTCTCAACAGTAGGGCTATCTGTGCTTCAACCAAATCTCAGGCATGTATAGAGAAACTCTATAGGTACCACTAATTTTACCATTAGCTGTACACGTAAGGTTCAGGAACAAAAAGATTAATACTAAGGCAGCACGAGTTTTATCATCATTAAATGCAAAAATCACAGGAACATATGTCCAATCTATCATTAATACCCCAAGGCATCCTATCAAATTGTTGCGCATCCTTTCTCTTAGCGGGAGCTCCTTCAAACAAACACTTCTTTCCTCACTCATTTCCTCAAGATCAAACTCTAAAAGGTGCCCAGAATGAGCTAGCCGAAATAGTGACCCGTTAAAATATATTGAATGACGGACCCATAACTGTTTAACAGTTTTTAAGTATAAAAGGATCAAGATTAACCGATTGTCTGGACCAACTTCTATTGGTGGAATGGTATATATCCAAGAACAATCTCCGGCTTGTAGCTCTACCACTCTCAGGTCCACAGTAGATATTGTGAATCCAAATATGTCGAATAAGCCAATCAAATCGCACAATTTTGTAGTAAGGCGATTTAGATGGATCAAAGACGAGGGCTGCATAAAAGGAAGGTTCTGAATTAGGAGTTGATTCTGGTAGAGCTGGAATAGGCACACTCTGTTTTGTGAATGGGTTACAAACATAATACCAAAAGAGATGCGTATCATCAAAAAATAAAAGCAAGCCATTATAGCAGTCGAGTAAATTATCTGGATCAGACGTAAATGGTAAGCCAAAAGAGGTAATGCTTTTCCCCCACCCAAAAAGTCGTCCACCTCTGCCATAATCTTCTTCTTTCAAAGAGGCATAGTGACCTGACAATCTCTCTTCAGCATTTTCTACGGGCATCCAATCTTGTCTAAACAATGTAAGTATATCGGTTGCCTCTTCTCTAAGTACCATGGAAGATCATGATCAAGATGGGGCTTACATGAACTAAAATACAGGCCAGCAACAGGCCTTGGACGTGCAGCGAAAAACAATGTTGTTATCTTTGGAATACAAACCTACGAAATCAAATAGCAACACTCTTTCGACGTACACTTAAACCTGTGAAGGGGCTTATCGGGTAATCTGCAAAATATTTCCACCAAAATATCAGCGGGCAAAGAACCACGGATAATTGGTTTCGCTGAACCATCGTCTAACTCCATAGTTTAATTGTACCAGAAGAATAAAGAATCCAGAAACTGTGATAGAGAGGAGAGGAGAGATCAGCCCCCCCCCCTGCACACACACACTGATGTAAGGAAATGTGTATTAACCATTTATGACCCCTATTTGCTGGTACTGATATTGATACAAAGGCTTTGATAGAACTGGAATGACACCATTTTTGACCATTCGATACTTCATATCAAGAACATATTCTTGGCCATCATTCTCTAATGAAGCTCATATAAGTTTGCTTAGCTCTTTGAAGGTGCAGTTTTCAAGGAACTAAAATTCCCATTCCATCTTCGTCAACATATTCATGTGATTCTGTCCAATGGTTGTCAAACAGGATTGTTACTCCAATCATTGTCGATTTTCTACAAAGGCCTGTGTAAAATAGCATCATATTTTAACGAAATTTGTTATAGTTTCCAGCTTAACTGCTTCAACTATACTTAAAAAACTATGAAAAAATATTTCAGAGAAAACAGGAAACACAAACTTAATATAGCTTTGCAAAGATGTCTCTTCCCTTTTAAAAATCGATCTGCTTTATGTAAATTGTGATGGTGGGCATATGAAAGTCGGAATTGGAACTGTAATTTTGGTTCTGGGTTGTTTCTGAAATCAGCGAGCACATCAAATTTGTAAGGCGTGTTCTCTGATTCTGTTTTTTTTTTGTCTTTGCCATAACTGGTATTATGGTTACTGAGAAATTAATGCCTTTTTTAAAAGTTATTTATTCTTTGTTAAATTATTTTTTTTCCCCGGATTTTATTCACGGTAACTGTCAACACATGTGATACTCCTGCAAGGGTTGAGGGTATTTTTGCTTTAAGTAAGGTTTTTTTTTTTTTATTTTTTTGATCCCCCCCAAACCTTTTTAAATCCAAGCCAAGCCCATCTTAAACCGTGAAACACCCCAGCCCATTTTAGAATGCGTAAATTTCACACATAGCCCATTAGTACCCACAACAAATCCAATCAGAGAGCCGCACAGCATATCTCAACGGGAGCTAAGCGAGAATTTGCATGGGCCTAACTAGCTTAACAGATAAAAGGGAAAATTGACTTTACTTTGAATATAACTTATAGGCGGTAGAAACTTGAAGGCAATTCAAGTTGATTAAATAATTAAGTAGATTGATTAGTGGTCATGTCTGGATTTTAGCAAGGATGTGCTAGAATCATCCAGGTTATACCGCCATTAGCTGGGTAGAGAGATAAATTTTGGAATTTATTTTAAACTTTGACCAAGTTTGAAGCATGCCAACGGCCAATAATATATATATATATATACACACATCAGAACAGTTCCGTTTACCTATCATTTTAATAAATAAATATGACAAAGAATTTTATCATTTAGACTGAAAATAATCCTAGGGGCTCGCTCTAATTCATCAAAAGCAATTAAGATTTTTTTAATCCACTTAAACTCTCTAAATTTTGCTCTTAATAATTCCTTAATCATATCTAATCCCACCTCTCACTTTCTCCCTCCACAATATGCAAACTCACTCCGTTTGTCTTCTTCTCAAACCATCCTATAAACAAGAATGCATTAGGATTTCCTTCAGGTTTATAAGGTAATTATCTTAAATTGTTATACAAATATTGACAGCAGCATTATCATAAATAGTCAGGGCCGACCCTGAAAATGTGGGTGTCTTGTTCGGCAACATAAAATGGTGCCATTTTCTTGATTCTTCTTCAACACCAATATTTTTACTCTCGAGTATTTATTCTAGATTCTTGATTTCTTAACAACATATTTATCACACAAGTGCTCATTTTGAGATTCTACTATTTTTTTCAATTTTTCTCGTTTATTTATTTTGTTAGATCATATGCTTGTTTTCTAGTATGCATTTTCAATTTTATGATTTTTTGGGAGAAATTCTTTTATAGTTTTAAGAATTTTAAATGAAAATAGTAAAGTAATTACGTAAAATAAACAGGAAAAAAATAGTAAAATAGAAGTATAGAAATATAATACCAATCAAATAGAGATACTGATTGAACTAGTAGCCGAAGAATATTTGACTTAATGAATTTAAATTTTGCTCATTTCTCTTTTAGATATGAAAACAATAAAATAATACTTTTTATCTAGACTGGAGTCTGCTTTCCAATCTTGTTGTCTTTTCCTTATTAGCGTTAAATAAATTAATTCTCTCATGTATTTATACGTCTCCAGCCATTTCTCTAATATAGCGTTGCCAGCTAGACTGGAGTCTAGATAAATAGTATTACTCAAAACAATATGATATTTATAATTTCTTTTTCTTTATCTTTGGAAAGTAGAAAGTAACAATTTGTTTGCCTTTTTTATTTTTTCGCCTCTGTGGTATAGGATTTTTTTTTATTATTTTAACTTTAATTGAGCTTTGATAATTAACAACTAATTAAAGTGGGCCTTTTTTCTTTTAATAATAATAACAACAACAATAAAAAAAATCAAATCTAATTTTTAGCCCTATAACTTTGTACATGCCTATAAAAAGCAGTGCCCCAATAATGATTAGAAATTTAAGTTATTTTTTTAGAAAATATATATTAATGTCATGCCTATAACAAAATTTTTTTGGCACCCTTATAATTTTGAAGCCATGTGCGATCGCACCATTTGCACTCCCTTAGGACCGCCTATGTAAAATGTCAACATTTCAGTATGATTATATTAGAACTTTTGAGGTAGTTTTACTATAGTTTGTAATGCGGAATCACTAGTAAGGGGAAAGAATTTTGCTACCCAAACTTAAACAAATTAAAGACACTAAAAACTATTCACATTTTGATAATGATACCTTCATCTTTTTTAATATCGATATAAAAACAAACGCATTGCAACAAGATCATAGAATATAGTCAAGAAACCAATCCCAAATTATTGGCCAACTTATTATTATATTTTTTTTCCTTGTTGGAATGCCTGAATGGTTGCAACTTGTAAATAATGGTCTAATTCACTTTGGTATTATACAAAAGTAGATTGCATTTTTAAGAATTGATGCCAAGTTCCGATTATGCGGTTCTGTTCTGCCTATGAGAGAGAGAGAGAGAGAGACAGGGAAGCTTGGGCTAGCAATGATTAGGAGAGAGAGAGAAGGCATGATAAGGGATGATTAATAGTTAAATTTAGAGAGTTTGAATAGTTTACAATCTATTTATATATATTAATTAAATGAACTAAGTCTCGGTACCTCTTGTTCTGTGATTTTCTTATTATTTTTATTTGGTAAATCTTACAGATCGTTTTTTTTTGTTTAGAAAAAAATTTAGTGAAAGGACTTAGAGAAAATTTAAACCTATGACAATTGGAATTTTATACTCAACCTTTAACCACTTTGCTCATTTTCTTTTTATTAAACTTTTTTCACTTAAAAATTAAAATACCAAATTTGAAACGCCAATTCTAAAACAAACCCTAATCCCTCTCAATTCATTCATTCATCATCTTCGTCTTGCGTATTGGTGAGTTTAATATTATTTAAAAATTTTTTATTTTTTAAATTGTACATTTTTAGGATTTTTGAAAATATAGTGGGTTACGAGTATTTTTTTACCTACTTGACCTAAACCGTCCTGCCCCGTACTCGATTCAAACGGATACATGTCAGGTAATGGGGAGACGTATCCAACCATAACATTTGATAATTGTAGAGGTGACAAATTTAAATTTGATAATATTGTACATTTGTTGTTGAACTTATTGCATATGTACGAGAGATTAGATGTAAGAATGTAGATTATCTTCTAAACGATTTTGAATTTCACGGTTACTAAGTCAATTGATTTTCTTGATTCAAGTAATGTATACTTTTATTTTTATATTTTCTACGGAAGTGAGATCGGAAATTTATTATATAACTATCTAATAATATATTTTAATATTTTTTTACCTGCACAACACACTGGTGGTTTAATTAGTTCTTAATTAGTTTTGTTGAATTATTAGATCCAGTCCATAAGATTATTTCAATCCAAATGATGAGATTCTTTGTCAAATTTATATATAAGCGGAATTGTCTGTATATGTGTGTGTGAAGGATGAAATTCTTTGTCAAATTTAGAAGTAAGCGGAACTGTCTGTATATGTGTGTGTGTGGTTGTGAAGCATGAAATTCTTTGTCAAATTTATAGGTAAGCGCAACTATCTGTATATACGCGCGTGTGTGAGATATGGTTACTCCATTTTTGCATTACAATTTCAAGTGATATTATATAACACAAATGGAGAAAATTTTAGGCATAGCATTTGAGAGTTCTCTTTGAGAGATTATCAAAGAGAATGTTAGTCGAGTGCAGTAAAGCCTAGTGAGTGTTGTTGTGATTGTAATCGGGCTTGGAGTGTGAAATTCTATATGATTATAACAATTTTTCATATATGGAATATATTTGACGCCCTATGGTTTTTCTCCAATTTTAAAGTTTTCCATGTAAATCTTGTATTGTTATTTATTTTTCTCTTATTTACTTGATATTCCTCATATGAAAGCAAAGATCCTGGTTGATCCAAAATCGTATTTGGGGTCAATTTTCCCAACAAGTTCCTCACTCATTTCCTCAAGATCAAAATGTATAAGGTCCACAAGATAAGCTAGCCGAAATAGTGCCCCATTAAAGGATGTTGAGTGACGGATCCATGACTTCTAATAACTACATGAGGATCAGATTAACGGAATGTCTTGACCAACTTCTGACGGAATGGTATATGTCCAAGGACAATCTGTGCCTTGCAGCTCTTTCACTTTCACTTCACCAGTGCTTCTTCAAATTGAAATTCAATAATTTGCCAGTCTTGTTGCCACTAAGGCCCTAGACGAACTCTGAAAAATAAACCCCCCATAATGAGTAACAACCGGGAGTTGGAAGGGGGTGGAGTTCCCCTTCCCAGGGGTTTGAGGGCAGCGCCTCTGAAATTTTTTTTATACTATATTCCTTAATTTTTTTTTTATCGTGACATTTACATCTCTTCCCAAATTAATAAGATTTGGTATGCAATATATATCATTAGAAACATAATATATACAATGTATAAAAAATTACCTAAATATATACAACTACAAAACGTATACAATGGCGTTGGTTTGCAAAGTGCCATGTGCATATCAATGAAACTCCAACATGCCAAAAAATTTGCTTTCAAAAAGAACAAATAGTTACTTCAGGACCAACCCACAAAAGGAAGGGGCAAAAAAAGAAGGAAAGAAATTTGGGGTTCCAAATATGTCATAACTTTCTTGAAGAGCAAAAACCCACGAGCATGTATGCTAATAAACTGGAAAACAGAGGAGGAAAATTTTTGTTGAATCCTCATATTGAAGTTGTTCTTTGACTAGATTTCAAACTTCCAACCCAACACGAAAAGGGGAAAAGAGAAAATCATTTCAGATAAGCACACAAATACACAAGATTTGCCTGGGTATTGCTTTGCAAATAAAAGAATTGTCACAAAGCTTCTCAAGTTTTGATGCAGCCAATGATGACACCATGTCCATAAAGTTTCTTGCCGCAAATTTTACCCTTGGCATCCATTCTTCTCCTAGAATACAATAGATTTTTGAAACAATATTACGTCAAAGAGCAAGTGGGGAAAAAAAAGAAAAGAAGAGAGAACAGCTTAGAGCCAAGGAATCTCTCTTTTATTTATAGTGGTAATAAATCTTTAAATTTGAATATTTCATTTTTTGACGTTCGATGAATTCAATATTACACTCGGAGCCCATGATTCATCAAGTTAAGAAAGCATTTTTTTCATTTCCTCTAACATAAAATTTAAG
>CAVNYN010235191.1:0-51926 GCA_963692815.1 Nyctanthes arbor-tristis
TGGGGAAGGAAAAAGTAAAATAAAAAATAAAGGCGTTTATTATTATTATTATTATTATTATTATTTCATTGTGTGAATCCGACAGTAGGATCTTGTTAATTAAGGACAAAGATGAAGACACGAGGCAATTGGAGGTGGGATTGAAAGGGAAGTGATTTGAAAAGGGGTTTGAAACAGCAGTTAGAGGAGAAGAATATTTGAGAGATAACTTTTTTGAGACAGACGTATATTCTATTTTAAGTCAACTAGGTGAGAAACACCTTTTTACGGTTGGTGATTATTATTATTATTATTATTATTATTATTATTATTAGATGCACTAAAAAATCTCCAGGCAAAGGCAACTAAGGGGATTCTAAACTACTAGCATGTTAGGCGTGTATGATTTATATAGCCCTAAATTCTAATGATATCAACAAAAAGTTGAAGTATCAGCAGCATGTTGCCCTCTAGCTCTGTATTTCAAATCTGCATAATATTGACGGTCTGAATAATAATAATAATAATAATAATAATAATAGTTCTAGAAATGTATATATATTTCTGCATTTTCCATGAAGGAAAAGTATATTCTTTATAGCATATCACTAATTATTACATAGTTTACAAAATAGTGGCAATAATCAGTAGTATCACATTCAAACTCTGAAACTAGAGCATGAGCGGCTATGACGTGGGCAACTCTATTCACCTCATGGAGAATAAAATTACAGGGGCCATGGCTCATCACCTATACCCTGATTAGCATTCCCTTCTATTGCGCCTAAGATCTCTATTTCTGCTAATATTTCATGATACTACATTATTGGTCAAATTCAAATATTTTTTAACTAAAGAGGACTTTAGGGTTCATTTGGTTCGTGTTATAACAGGAATGTATTATAATTTCATCACATCAAATTACAACTTTTCATTTTTCAACAAAATTCAACAAATCAAATTAAGTCACATGTCACAAAAAATCAAATTTCAAAATATATTAGAACACAATCCAATTATTATTATTATTATTATTATTATTATTATTAATCGGCCATTTTCCACAAATTTGATGTCATTGAATATTGCAAGTAATACCCCGTTATTCACCTTCAAACACAGAGAAGCAGGAGGACCGAGACTGGCAATCATATTGTGACATCATGACTACGGGAAACTGAAAACTGTTTGCCACTGCTGATTCCATGAGAAAAAAAAAAGTTAACTTTCATATAGGAAACTGGAAACCTTACTGTCTACACGAAGATTGCTGACAAGAATTCCAACATTTCATTAAGGACACCAATGCTCAAAAAAAAAAAAAAGGGATAATAAACTGTATGGCTAGAACATGGAGTCGAGGCTGCTG
Organism: Nyctanthes arbor-tristis; assembly: GCA_963692815.1. NCBI lineage: Eukaryota > Viridiplantae > Streptophyta > Magnoliopsida > Lamiales > Oleaceae > Nyctanthes > Nyctanthes arbor-tristis. The sequence continues at coordinate 1,349 of CAVNYN010235191.1, forward strand.
CAATGCCTCCGTGCTGCACCCGTTCCCAGTCCAGGATCAGGGATAAGGAATTGTCTCCCTACGTTTTTCCTCTTATAAACTTTTTTTAAGTATCGGTCACCGGCTTATGTTGAGGAGGCTGAGGAACCACGTTCCTTCTGGTCCCCAAAGATACGTTGACTGAAATCACTGACCATCATTGGAAGACCCTTACGGAGAGGCACCTTAGGCTCCCAACCCAGCAACTCCTTCGCCTTAGAAATGTCAGGCTTCCTCTTGTGTGGATCATCCTCTGTGTTGGGTCTGAATTCTATCTTAGCATTAGGATCAATTGTTTCCTGAACCACCTGTTACAAAGAAATAAGAAATGTGCTCAATTACTCTAGATTTATCAAGGCCTACTTAAATATCACACTCTCCTATATTTGGAAATCGATTTCTTATTATTTACAATCAGAAAAGTAATCACATCTTCCTTCAAGTTTCATTTTCACAAATCACCTTGTTAAGGTTGTAAAATTAATTCCAAATGAGGCCCTTTTTCTGCTCTCAAAATGGACCCTATTGCCGTTCATGCATTAAAGTGTCTGTCGCATCTCATTCTTGTAGTACTTTGGACATTTTAAAGGTAACTAAAAGTTGAGATTTGACAGACATTTCAAAGGTAACTGAGTTGAGATTTGACAGTGTCTTTTGCTAGTTGCTGCTTCAATGCCCAATAATGGTCTCTCCCTTTTTTCTTTAGTGATATTACAGTAGAAGAAGGGGAAAAAACAAAGAAAAGACAAAGAAAAGAGAACGAGAGAAAGAAGACGAAGGGGTTAGCTGAGATTACCTTAGCAAGTTCAAGCATGGTGAATTCGCCAGGGTTTCCAAGATTGAAAGGTCCAACATGTTCTCCTTCCATCAGGCGCATGAGCCCCTCCACCTTTCAAACGAAATGGAAAAATCAGTAACATGTTTTTCTTTAACATATAAAAGTTTACGAGACTATCATGTCTTAATAATACATTTATTTATTATCAACAAGTTTGACTAGATATGCTGAGCACAAGAGAAGTCTCCATAATTATTTTGGTGAACATATAGACTTTCATATTTGGTCCAGTCCCTTCAATAGTTCCCACTATCTCCCAGCAAGCCCACCTTTTAGTGACTTTCTAAGTGAAGAGGGTACAGGTGAGTTGTGAAAACTAACAAAAAAGGGTAATATATCCTGAAATGAACATGCAAAAGATTAAAATCTCCTATGGGCAATGAATCACGGACTCATGACCAATGTAGCATCAAAATGAACTTTTCTTGATCTTTTTCTACTTGACACCTTTGCGAGGATTCCCTAGCACGAGTACGAAAGGAAAAGTAGTAGTGGTAAAGGATTTTATAATTATAATAATATCAAAACTTGCTTTTCAATAGAAAAGAAGGAAGCTCTTTTAAATGCAGAATTTATATTCAGTCCTTTTCACTTTCGCCATCTTTTAAGAAAATTAATGTGCATAAAGTTGCAATTCATTTGACCAGAAATGAATAAATAAATTAATTAATAAAGATTGTGTTAGAATAGAAAATCATTAATTATCACATTAAAGTTGGCTATAGCAAAGAAGGACTTCAGAATTGCGCATAGGACCCTCGTTATGATTATATGTGCTTTCACAATAAAGAAAAGAAACAAATAAAGAAACGTGAGCCCAATTATGGTATCACGACAACACAGCAAGTTACACTCTAGTAAGTCCAATAACTTGCAGAGGAATATATTAAACGTTTTAAAAAAAAAAAGTTAAATATGGAACGCCTGGAAAAAAAAAAAAAGAATTACCAATAATTGAGAAAGAGAGACACAAAGAAAAATCATAGGATTACCAAATCAGAAACATATTGAAAGCTTCTTGTCTGCTTCCCGTCACCATAAACCGTCAATGGCTCCTTCCTTAAAGCCTGCAAAATATTAACTAAATGAATTTTAATATCAAATTACAACTTATTGAACAGGGTAATTAATTTTATACTATTTGAAATTATATAATTTAACACTGTCATACAAGTTGTAAGGTCAGTTTGAACATATTTACCTGAGCAACAAAGTTACTGACAACACGACCATCATCGATGCACATACGAGGTCCATAAGTATTAAAGATCCTAGCAATTCTCACCTGTTTGTAACATTACATAATCATCTAGTTAATACCTCAATTACCAGTTTAAATGACCCACTATAATCTTAATTAGAACTTTGAAATCTGTTCCATGAGAAAGTTTAAAATAGAAAAACAGAAAAAGTGACCTCAACGCCAGCTCCTCTGTGATAATCCATGGTCAACGTTTCAGCGGTTCGTTTCCCCTCATCATAGCAACTTCGGACACCTGTCCCCAACAAACCACATTTCTATGTCAGTGACGGACCTGATTCTCTTTATTGTTCTCGCAGATCCCATTTTGCCAAATGACAAATCTAGCCTACCCTCCAGTGGAAACGCGAATGTTTTCACTAGAAATCAGTACACGTGAAATTTTTGGCAAGTAGGGGATTTGTGGACACGTCAGTGGTTGATTACAGTAATAACAGCACAAATCCAGGTAGTAAATTCCCAGCATCTCCCTGCACATGGCGTGACCCTTCATAAATCTATAACCAATGAATGTTCGAGTCGGTTTCAGGATCTTAAAAGCTTGGCCGGGGCTCAGGATAGCCGCGTACAATGAGCCCGTTCTAACCTGCTCCACGCCGGCTGGCCTTGCCGGATATCAGATTCGGGCCTTATTTGACATAAGCAAATATAAATACTATAAAAGAAAATGAACTGTCAATGAATTTCAGACGCACCAATTGGATTGACGTTGCCCCAGTAGGTCTCAACTTGTGGGTGCTGCAGTGGGTCGCCGTACACCTCACTGGTGCTCGTTAGCAAAAACCGGGCACCGACCCGCTTTGCCAGACCCAGCATGTTTAATGTTCCTACCACATTTGTCTTGTGCAAAACCGGAATTAAGGGTCACTGATGAATTAAATTGCGTAAATCTAAGAACATTAGTGGTCAATTAACATTAGTAAGTAAATTATCAAAAATTGATTAAATGAAATTAGAGCTAAAAAATTTCATTTGAAATGTCAACGAAACAGAGTTATCTAAATTTCGGAGAATCCATTTGATAAATCCAAGGATTATTTGAAATGTTAACAAATCGGAGTGAAAAAGATAAGCGTAAACTTTTTAAAATTGATGAAGTTATAGCTAAAATTAAAGCTTAAATGAATCAGAGTGAAGGATATAATAGTCTTGACAGGATTGTGCTTGTAATGAACAGGGGAGGCCGGACAGGCAAGATGGTAGATCTGATCGACCTCGAGTAGGAGCGGCTCAACGACGTCGTGTCGAATGAGTTCAAACCGAGGGTTTCCAAAGTGGTGCATGACATTCTCTTTCCGTCCGGTGAAGAAATTATCCACTACAATTACGCTGTCGCCTCTGCTAATCAAACGGTCCACCAGATGGCTCCCAACGAACCCAGCGCCACCAGTTACGACTATTCGCAGACCCTTCCTCTTCAGCCCAAGCGGGATTTTCCCGCCGGAATTGAAGGATGGGAAGCGTGCCAGGTGGCCGTTCTGGTAGATCATCCGGTGGGGTTGGGTCAACTCAGATGTGAGGTACGAGTTGAAAATGGAGTCGGTGCCGTAGATAGGTTTGTTGGAGGATGGGAGGAGGGTGAACACCAGGGTGGCGATGGCGATGCCCACGAACACGAACAACAGGCGCTGCTCCAGGAGCATGTAGCGAATCGGGCGAATCACGCTCAGCCATGGCTTCGGCGGCTTCGGCGAGTACGCATCCGCCACCGGCTGCGATTCATGTCCCCTAAATATCAACTCCGAACCCATCTATACATACACTAGTATATCTATATGCTAATCTCAAGATCGTTGAAGAAGAAGAGTAAAGTTTGGGTGAATGTGTTGAAGGTAAGAGCGTGTATATATAGGTGGGTTTTGTAGGGGTGGGTGGTACGGTGGTGGAATTGAAGTGCCGGGATCTGAAGAATATTTGCCGGGGAAATGAATACTTTCAAACGGCAGCGCGTGGGCTTACGACGGAAGTGGTGTCTGATGAATTCCAGTTGCGGGTCGAGTATAAATAGGTCTGTGAAATCACAGGATATGACGTAAATAACCTTGTGCTTTATTTGAAAAGTAAGCGTTTGGAGTTGTAATTAATGATAAATTATGGATTAGAAGAATTTTTGAAGTTATAGGTCAAAGTTGGCCAAGGAGCTCCGAAGTGGTAAATGCACTGTGCTATCGGGGTTATTAGATTTAAATTTGAATCACCATTCTTACCTTTATAATAATTCTCAAATTATACTAGAAAAATGACAAGAAGAAAATGTTAGGCATTCAAAATGAGTTGATTTTATTAAACCAAAAAAAAAAAAGAGTTTATTTTACTTATTGAAATTATTTCAATTTTAATAGGTAAAATAGTTAAATTAAACAGGCCTCAACTTAATTAATAAATTGTTATAAATTTATTGTAAAAAATGTGATCCAAGCAACTATATGGTATAAGAGTGTATTTGACTGAATGGTGGAAATGAAATTGGAATTTATTTTCTATAGCAAATGTTTTTTCCAACTCTCCATTAAAATTCACTTTCCTTGATTTCAATAAAAATCTCAACTTTTTGGTGGAAGATGGAGAATAATTTCAATGAAAAATAAAATTATAACTAAATGGTCTAAAAGTGGAAAATAACATTTTTATGGAAAATAATTTCCAATATAACGCACCCCAATATATGGACAACTAAAATAGATCTGTTAAGCCATAACTTGCAAATGGCAATAAATCAGAATATGACAAGAATATATGAACCAAGCTTTATAAAGAAGAAACTATACTTTAAAACCACATGAAAAACACATTCCTTGGCCTCCCTAGTCTTTCAACATATTTCTATTTAAAGCTAAAGCAAAAAAACTTTCAGGAAGTAAATCAACCACGAGTAGTTTGATGCTTTCAACTAGATAATTTCACTAAAAACTTGCACGTGTCTTTTCTCTATTTAAAAATAAATTATATGAGTTCGATTAGAAAATGACACCAATACTGAATTGATATGTAAAGAATTATGTGTACATGAAAATTAACAAAATTTTGTAATTTGAAGTTTTTCAAATTATACATGCAGAAATAAGCTCTTTAAGTAACGAATTCAAGTATAGCACAGCATCTCCTGTTTACCATACCTAAGCAATATATTCTATTGATATTTTATAAATTCCTCCAAGAAGCAGCGGTTTAAAAGGACAAAAGAGGCGATTAGAAAGAGCCAAATCTGCCAATAAGGCCTAGCACATTTGGTTAGGGGGTTAGGATGAGATACTGAGACTTAGAGGTCTCATGTTTAATTCTCTTATATGGGGTATTTGCTACACTTTATTGTAGTATGTATTCTCATGATATGTGAGTTTGTCTTGTTGATTTTCTTGACGCTGTATTTCAGTAGGATAAATATCTATATGTATTTATATATGATGTAGATTTATAATTGTCCTTTAAAAAATTAAAAGAAAGAGCCAAATCTAATTAAAAGGCAATTTGGTGGATGGATCTTTGAGTGATTCTCACTCTCCTACAGATACTTCTAAAATATTGGGGCTGCTAATACATTGACTTATTTTTCCCCTTCAAATTTTATTTTAATTATTAAAAATAAAATAACATTACAACCACCAACTTACTTCAAAATAATCAAAATAAAGAACCTATTTTGCAAGTTTTTTAAGCTAGAAACAACTTTTTAGGTTTATGTTTGGAAGTAGATTCCAGTCTTAGTTAGCATTTAATAATGAGTTTTTATCTAATAATATATGTTATGTCATTATATGTTGCCATATGACCATGAGATGTGGTAATATGTATCGAAAGACGCCACATGGGAAATCACAACCGATGCATGTCACATGACTATATGGCACTACATGATGCCATACATATAGTTTTATAGTATCATTTTTAATTTAATAATATTATGAATGTGCTTTCTCGATTAATAAGAATTTTTGGGGAAAAAAATGGTAAGTGAGAACTTTACAAGAAAAAACAAAATTTTCCAGGCAACTTGTTATTGGACCGACAAAATGGCACTTTTATATTTGGAAATAATTTTACAAACAACAATTTCATAAATTAATCGTTTTGTTTACTTCAAAGGAATATTGAATTAATTAATTATTATAAACAAGAAGGCTCATATAAATGCAATTAATTAGGTAGTACATCTTTGCCTTCTTTCCAAAATACAAATTTTTTCAATGCTGGAACATAAATGAAGGATTAAATGAAAGCACATGACTAGTAATTTATGGGACTTGGGTTTTAATTTTTCATTTTAATCACATTAAAATTTCATATAGTTCCTATATAATCAAAAAATATATATATAGCTTGTTTTCCAATTTTTCAAATGGGTAATTGGCGCAAAACGTCCCTACCTTTTAGTTTTTTTGCCCAAATTGTCCCTACCTTTCATTTCTTGGCAATTACATCCTCACATTTGCGTTTTTGGTGCAATTCATCCCTATCATCACTTTGCCGTTAATCTTTCCATTTGTCATCTTTTTTTTGTAATATTATACACACACACACACTTATATTTTATAAAACCTAAATTAATGCATTAATTATTATTTTTTGTATTTTTAAAAAATTAATGCATTTAAATCTAAATAAGCCAATAAAATATTAGATAAGATTAAAGAAGAGTAGTGTGTTTTATTTTATTATTCTGTTTTACATGGTTCATAACAGATTACTAAATAGACGTATAGTTAAAAAAGCATAACAAGCAAAATAATTAACAACGCTACTGCTTAAACAAAACAAAATATAATTTGATTATCTCATAATTTTCTTGAATATCAGATACACACACATTCTCTTCAACAGTTAGAACTATCAGAAGAAGTGAAGAGAATATGTGTGTGTGTGATATTCAAGAAAATTAGCAGAAAATGAAATTATATTTTGTTTTATTTAGACAGCAAAGTTTTTAATTATTTTGCTTGTTATACTTTTTAAACTATACGTATATTTAGTAATTATTTCTGAACCCTATAAAACAACATAATGAAATAAAACTACTACTCTTCTTTAATCTTATCTAATATTTTATTGGCTTATTTAGATTTAAATGCATTAATTTTTTGAAAATACAAAAAAAAAATAATTAATGTATTAATTTGGACTTTATAAAATATAAGTGTCTATATATATAATATTACAAAAAAAAGAATGACAAACGGAAATATTAATGGCAAAGTCATGGCAGGGATGAATTGCAGCAAAAAATGCAAAGGTGATGATGAAATTTTTAAGAAATGAAAGGTAAAGACGATTTGCGCAAAATAAATGAAAGGTAGAGACGTTTTATGCCAATTACCCTTTTCAAATTCATATGTATTTCTGTTGCCTTTTCAATTGTGTAGTTTTCTCCTTGCTTGCTAAGCCAATAAAATGTAAAGCCAATACTTGATTGAAAGGGAAGATAGTATGAGAAACTATCAGGGCTCGTTCAATGCACCCAGCTAGGCTGAATAAAAAATGGGGATTTAGTATATATCATTAATGGTAGAAGGTAGCTAGTCTTTAGAAGATTAACAATCGCACTATTTTTTATAATCTTACATTACATATCTTATCAAGTCTAGTTTCATTAAAGTACTCCATAATCCGTTTTTTATTACTAAGATTTTTTATTTTTTGAAAAGTACTAAGAAAATTTTATCATATACATTATATTATTTCAATATAAAAAACCCAGAGTTGATCTAGTGCTCACTGTTCGATTTTTTGTGGAAATGGATGCAATGCAAGTCTCACTACTACGTAGATAAGTTATATTCCCCTAACCTTTATTGGTCGCATACATTTTTCCCTTATTGTTGTCGTGCCCAATATTGACAAAGAACAAAATTCTGATACTCAAGGGTAGCATAGTCCAATCTTGGAGACTGGTTGGGAACCCACATTTTCAAATGTCTTAATTTATTATAGAAATAAAACACTAGATCCAATACGTTGTTAACTGATCAGTGGTTAATTGGTACTAAACATCCCTATCTTTAATGTATATTATGCAAAACATCTATACCTATCAATTTTTGGCATTGACCACCCTCAACGCAATATTTCCTTGCACAAAAGATCCATATCGTCAAGTTTTGAAGTTAAATAATAGTTGAAAACCTAAATAGATAAAATTTAAATGACATTTTAGTTATCTAAGTATCAATTTTGTTATTATGATTTTCTTTTCAATTTCATTGAAAAATCAAACTGTCTACATTTTTTGACTAATCTGAGAACTAGAACTTAGGAATTTTCATTTTCATTTTTGAGCAATTTAAAGTGTATATCAAATTGTATTAACCATTTAGTTATTTTTATACAGATCAAAATACTAAACTTCATGCTTGAAGGTTTAAAAAAAAAAAAAACTTCATGCTTGAAATCCACAATGGGGGTCTCTTTTTGATAAGCCAAAATATCTTTTAATTTTTGTCTCTTTATGTGTTTAATTGTTATTTAACTGTGAAATTTGATGACAGAGACTTTTTGCGCAAGAAAAGATTGTGTTGAGGGTGACCAACGTAAAAAATTGATAAGTAGAGATGTTTTGTAAAATATATATCAAATGTAAGAATGTGTAGTGTCAATTAACCATTGATCAATAATATTTAAAATGTTACGAGAACACCGGACATTTTCGCGTCGGGAAGTATTAGCCAAATACGTTGGGTGCAGTGGCGTAAGAATTTTCGTTTGTACCGAATGGAAATATTTCATTAATTTTAAAGGAATAGGGGTAAAATTGAGAAAGTGGAAAATAGTTGGAAAAGTGACATATGGGTCTTGGACTCTTGGTCAAGGCCGTGGAGAAGAAAATGAAAATGAAAATGACAAGAGAGACGATGGTGGGAAAAGGGCGATCTGGCAGGGTGCGACCCATGTGACAGCATTTCGTTTGCACGTCGCAATAGATTTTAACTTACGCGATGTTGACTCTCGGCCTTACACGTGGCTAATCAACAAAATCCCCCGGAGATGGTGAATTCCGGGGCCGGGTTCGCCTAATTCCCTTTATCAAAGCAAACGACTTCACCGATTTTACATTTATAATTAACACACTCGTCAAAAAATTTTCACATGTCGCCACCAAAGCATTACGTAACATTTTTCCCATTGTGTAGCTGTCATGTGTGATTAGTTGAAGGAATTTTTGATAGATGAGTGAGCCAAGGATCTGAATCGAAATTTTTGAATACCAATTGTCAACTAAATTTGACAAAATTGTAATAGTATTAGTTATTAGTATTATTCTAATAGTAGAGACTAGAGAGCGCCCACTTGGAAATTTTGGCCTTCTGCTAGAAATATGAGGCGTGGCCAACACAAAGTGCAAAACTCTTGAATAAACGGATGACTTGACTTTTTGGATTCAAACTTTCCACATGGAAAGTTGAAATACAAATTCCAACCCAACATTTTTGTAGAAATTGTCTCTACAGTAATTTATTACTGTGGCATTTGGAAATATTATTATTCACAAGGCCGAAGAAGGGTGATATTTAAAATGATCTAGGGGCGGATCCAAGAGGTAGCCACCCCAATCCCCTGCAACCCCCGTTTTCGAAAAACTCTATTTTTTTACCCTTTGAAATATTTTTAAAAATTTATTTTTAGTATTTCAGCTAGGGGTTGTCAAGTTTCGACTATTCCTTTGACAGTCTTTTGGCTACGCCCCCAGGATCTACCGCTAGACGTGTTTATGTAACGTACTAGACGTGTGTCATTAGGTATACTATATCACAGAGCATGATGTGGTGTGTCACATTAAACTATGCGGTGTTGCTCGATCCCAACTTGGCCCAGTCCATAATTTTTGGACATTGATTTTAGTCCATTAAGGACTTTAAAGTTGTAATGGGCCAATAGGTAAGGAGGCTAGTTAGACCAGACTCAACAATTGTGGTGCGGGCTAAAGTTGAAGCCCACAAATGACAACAGTTGGGCTCCTGAATGCCCATTGGGCCTTTATTATGTCATAGACGCTCAACGTGATCTTGACAGTCTTTAATCTTTCTAGGGAATTTTACACGTAAGTAATCACATTTCTAACAATTTGGAGTAATACTCTCAATTGTAATAATTTGGTATTTGTATCTTTATATAAAACAAATTGCAATTATACTTCCATTATTAATATTAGAATTCTTACTCGTACATTACACGAGATCTAAAAGTAATAATAACCGTAGTAATTCTAGGGAGACATATTTATTTGGCATGAAAAAGTGACATATTTAGTTGTCAACCATATATTGGATGAATGTGAGCCTTTAAATTCACCAGTTATTTATCAACTAACGAATATCAGTTATTCATATCAGATATAGAATTACTCTAATAATAAATGTTAATAAATTTTTATATAAAAATTTAATAAATTATTAATATAGTCAGTTGAGTCATATATTAGCATTATGAGACATAAATTTTTATAACCTTCGATATATTTTGATTTATTTGTCGGTAACACTTTTTACACCAATTAATTTTTTTCTTTTTTTTCCTTTTTTTTTATTTTATACAATGAGTATATGGAAAGAGAGAGGGGAACCAATATTAGTTATTTATATAGAAAAACATGTCTCTATATAATTACTCTAATAACAAATGTCAATGAATTTTTATACAAAAATTTTATATAAAATATTAACATAGCTAGGCGAGTCGTATTAGCATTATGAGACATAAGTTTTTATAGTCATTCTATTATATTTGAATTTATTTGTCGGTAACTCTTTTTGCACTAGTTAATTCTTTTTTTTTTTGTGATACAATAGGTATAGGAGAGGGGGGCATGTGTGCTTCAACCTAGGACCTGCTGTCTAGAATGTGAGAAACCTAATGTAAAACTTATTTGAATTACAGCACCAGTTAATTATGTATATATAAATAAAAATTAATTGAGATGATTCAATAAAAGTAAAATATTTAAAAATTGTTGAACAACTATTACAGTGCAATCGTATCAACATTCTGTTCATTTTTCAAATAAATAATCCAACCCCAAATACAGTAAGATCATATCTAAAACGACAAATTGAAGTTTTTGTTCCATGAGGAATTATCAAAAAGTTTCAATTTATATTAACTAGATTTTTTTTACCCATGCGTTGCACAGGAAGAGTTATAGTATACATTCATATCAAAACTGACGCGTGAGTGTGGACATCATGCTATAAATAAAGTACAATATACCAGTTATATTGTATAAAATTAATAATTGATATCTGAATTACAAATCACCATGGGATATTTGTAGTAAAATGCCTAAGTTCATAATTCTTGTATCCTCCAAACACGTCATGCAAGTTCTTATATCCAATCTATATAAAGTTGTAATAATTAGCAGTCAAATAATTAGGGATGACAATTTTACCCATCGACTCATAAACCCGCGGTGACTTGCCTCCAATAAGATTGACATACCATACCTAATCGGGGCAAAAAGACCAGTATGAGGTAATATTGTCTGTGTCGCCGTGGGTCCGGGCGGGTGCGGGTTATATTGGACCCGTCCTATAGACTCGTGACCCACAAAGTATTTCTTTTTTTTAATAAATTTAATAATAAAAATATGGAGAAATTACTAGAGATGACAATTTAACGCATCGACCCATAAATCCATTGCCATTTATTTTTATTTTTTATCATATTATTCTTTTTTGAAATGATTTTTCTATCAAATTGAAAGAATCATGTTATTATATTCTAAATAAATGTTTTGTTTTATTTTATATTCATCAATTAATAGTGCGTAGCACATAATATTAATTGAAGGGGAAAAAATTCATGAGTCTTTTTGTGGGTTATTGTAACGTCTCACCCTGCTCAGTGAACCGATCCGTCTTCACCCGCCCTATGAATTCATGGGTTTAAGGCAGGTCTGGGGTGACTTCAAGACTCATGGGATGAGTCCAGAGTATAACTAACCCGCCCCAGTGCCATCCCTACAAATAATCATATTAAAATCAACTATTATAACTATGAGTTTAGCCTCTTGCTCGTGCGTTGTATGGGAAGACTAATTTTCAAAAATTCCATAATAATAAATAATAAAATATTAGACAGATACGTGTCATCGGATTTGTATAACAAAAATAATAAATATATAGTTTTGATTTAATATTTGACGCATTAAATTAATGTTTTATTAATACTATGTCAATAGTTACCCGTTTATATACTCGATTAATGATTTACTTTTAAATTATCTAACTTATTTAATATTATTAGTTAGTAGTCTAATAATACATATCGGGCATGTACATACTCGTATTCGCTCGATACCCATTCAGATAAAAATTTCTGTGCCCATAAGAAAATACCCTCCCGATATATCTTTTTTATGAGTAAAATTCAAAATTGATAGTTATAATTAAAATATTAAATAGAGATATATTTGTAAAGAAAAGCAAGTTAGACTTTTTAATATAAAAATGAGAATATACATGCGGGAGACCTTAAAAATGAAGATAAGACCAGATAATCAGAACAGAGGGAGTAACTTTTTTAGGTAGTTTCTTTTCTTCTTGTTGATTTCATGTCTCTTTATTCACAAAGTTTTCGCTAAAATTTATTGTTTTCTTCGTCAAATTAAAATATCGATCAATTAGTATTTAACCCGTATATTGCACAGGGAGGTAAATTCCCCATGTTTCATATAAAAAAAAATCATTACATAAATTGTAAAAAACAATGAATAATCACAATAATAATTAAATCAAATGAAATAAAAACATAAGTTCAATCAATATTTGAAAGGCTTCACATCTATGGAGAAAAAAGACTAAAAAAATAAATTATTTGCATTATCTACAACCTAATCATTGCAACATAAATAATATAGAAACAAAAATTAAAAAAACAGTCACAAAGATTTTCGAGTTAGATCATATATGTCAAGAAAATAAATTATACTCATATATTATTATGATAGTATTATATTATGTGTCTTTAGTTATTGGTGTGACACAAATAAATAAGTTTTTATTGTACAAAAAAAGAGAATAAATCAGTTGATTTACTCCAAACTATTCTAAATAAGTTGATTTGTTTTAAGCTATTCTAAGCTAAGTTTCCATTTTTAATGTAAGTCATTTTGAAATACGTTTCCAAGTTATTCTGAAATAAATCAATTATTTTATTTTAATGTAGGTGTTCCCTTTTTGTACTACCTAGATTAGTAAGTCAACTTTGCGTTGACAAAACTTGTAGGGCAATTATATTGACACTATGATTTTTTATTATTGCACCATATTATATTTACACTACAATTATGATATGTTTTTAATAAATAGACCACATACATTTTTACGAACATAACCTTAACCCAATTAAAAAATAATAAAAATAAAATAGAGAATCAAATAAAAGAACACCACAACTATCGTTCTTGCCTTCTACCATTCAACAGCCACTCATGCCTTGTGCCATTCGAATTCGATTAATGGTATATATCAATATTTATCCATCGAGCTGTAGGAAGAGAGGAATGCTTTAATAAAGTGTTTTTCTTTATCTTTTTTCTTCAAAAAAGAATTGAGTAGCAGGTTTCCTCTGCAAATAGAGTTTGGTTATGAAATATAATAATATATATATGAAAATCTTCAAGCACATTCCGGAAGTACTGTTACAGCACCTCCTACTCTATGTGACATACATTGATATACACCACGTGTATTTCAAATCCATATAATGTTCATCAATGCATGTTACACCGGGTAGAAGGTTCTGTACTCCGAGAAATACCTAAACATTACCGTATATATATAGGATGAAGTGAGCGATGCTCCAGTAATCGATTCAATTTAATCTATTTTTTCATGCTCATTTTGCTTATACAATTACCGTATATATATATAGGATGAAGTGAGCGATGCTCCAGTAATCGATTCAATTTAATCTATTTTTTCATGCTCATTTTGCTTATACAAATTCAAATTACGATAGAATTTGCCGAATATTTCTTAAAATATAAAGATATTCAAAAATAAATTAGTTTTGTATTGTGACTTGACAATCGAGGTGGTCGGAGGAGGAAGAAGGACCATAGGAGTTTTTTGGCCAACATGTTCAATCTTCAAATCAAATTTCATCCACTTCTTTAGACAAACGAAATTTGTAATGATAGATTTTAGATTCAATAGGTTTAGATTTTTTCTCTAAGAAAATGAAGAAGAAAAAAGAATGTCAATGTGGTGTGCGTTGGTAAAGTAAATAAATTGAAGTGTGCTTAAGAATGTATATATAGAAGAAATAATTTAAAGGTTATCCAAGTAATTTTGTTAATGGCAGTTTTCATAAATAAAAAAGACTTACGAAGTGTGGTGTATGGAATAGTTTTTGTAGTCGTAATATAATTGCCCAAACTTGTATACTAACAAAAATATATTAATCTCAAATTGTTCTATATTCGGAAGACTTTTAATAAGAAACCCGATCATAGAGATCAATAGTGGCTGGGTTCTAAATTCTTTAGCAAAAAAATGGTTTTTTTTTTCTATTTACAGATATAGAGTTTTATGCATGACAAGCAGCAATGTAAATTTTTTGTAGATAATAATTTTAAAAAGTTTATCCAATTAGAACAACAGTAAGGAACAATATTTAAAACGTAATGCCCCGTGCTTTGTAACAACAGCATCACAGTGCATAGATATATAGAATCGTTACACTCGTACAATACATGAAAGTGTTACATAAACTGTCGGGATTTCGAGAAAATTTGATCCAACTTTATGATTTCTATGCAATCTACGATGCTAAATAATAATAATAATAATAATAATTGAAAAGTGACATTTTAAGGGATTTGGTTTCCATAGATTCAAAGACTCTAAGAAAGGAAAATTTGAAGGGGAGGAATAATGGAATTAAATTTTGAAAATTATAAGAAGATAAAAATTTGGAAGGATTGAGAAAAGGGATAAGTGTAACCCAGCCCAATCAAGTATGCAATATCATGATGATGTCAGCAATATTATGGGCAGAAAAATTGCAATTGAGCATCTAATCTGATTGAAAACTCTTGTATTATATATTATATTATTATATGACTAGTATAACACCCGTGCGTTGCACGAGCAGAACAAATAATTCAAACTTAATTATTCAAAAGTATTTTGATTAGATGCAAAATAATCAAATCTCCATTATAAATTTAAAAACATAAACGTTGAAAAATTAAAACAATTGTATCATCATTATAGTTATTGATAAGAAAATAATATATTCATTATGTATATAATGCATGATCATATCACTATTCTTTTAGAAGAGTTTGAAAGGATTCCCGATAATCAGATAATTTTTATTGTTATCCTTAACAGAAATGTGATTGATAATATAAATGTTTCCTTGAGTGATTAGTTGATCGAACGTTCTAATAAGCTGACCATTTGCAATTGCTTGAATTCTATCACCTGTGAGCAAGTATTAGGTTAATCAGTATATGATGTTGGTTGACTTCCATTGCAATTGAACAAAATTTAATTTGTAAATATATAATATGGAGATGGAACATCTACAATTTCAATAGCCACATAGAATTCAATAAAAAAAACAATTAGCTTAGAAATTAAATAGGTGGAAGCATTATTATAAAAATAAGAGTAAGGAAGTAATTAAATTGATATAGGAAGTTACTTTTTCTTTTTTTCATATAATGATAGAAGGAATAGAAATTGAAAATCAGAGGTTTAGGAGATTTGATGAAAATAAGAGTTTATCACTTATACGTAGAAAATAGATTTTGCATAAATTAAGGAAAAATTATAGTCAGAAAGAGATAAAAAAATACTAAACTGAAGAAAGATTTCATAAAATGGTAAAACATAACAAATATAGACAAATTATTAAAAAAATAATAATTAAATTATTATTATTAAATAAATGCAACTTAAATGAAGACAATTTCCTCACTGCCTTAATATGAGAGATATTCAACCGCATTATTTAACCGCATTACGGAAACCTTAAAAAACAGGCTGTGTGAATTTGGGTATTATGGACCACACACATATCTTAATACTCCATTTAAAGAACATAAGTAAATCAATCAATCAAAAAAATGTTAGATTTCTTAAACCCCCCAATAATCCAACTAATCAAAAGCTTTAACCGGATCTATTGATGCTGGCAAACATAAAAGAAATTTAGAAGAAAGGGAACACATCGGATACCAAAAGATTAGAAACGGAGAACAATGATTAGAAATAATAAGGCTTCGATTTGCAAATGTACATCTGAACTCTTAAAAGAAGAAGGAATTCGGGTCAGCTGCACGGAAATAATGACACGATAATAAAATGGCAAATCCAGTTTTAGAAAAAAAAGAAAACAAATATTAAATATGATATCCGCAAATAAATCTAATTAGTCCATGTTTAGGTGAGAAAAATGGTAGAAGACTACATTTGATTTAGATAATAAAATAATAGAAATAATGACCCGATAATAAAATAGCAAAATCAGTTTTAGAGAAAAAAAGAGAGAGAGAAAACAAATATTAAATACGACATTAGCAAAAAAATCTAATTGGTCTATGTTTAGGTAGGAAAAATGGTAGAAGACTTCCTTTGATTTAGATAATAAACTAATATAACACCCCTGCGTTGTACGGTAGAACAAACAATTCAAACTTAACTATTCAAAAGTATTTTAATTAGATGCAAAATAATTGAATCTCCGTTAAAAATTTAAAAACATAAACGTTGAAAAATTAAAACAATCGTATCATTATTATAGTTATTGATAAGAATATAATATATTCACTAAAATAATTCTAGTTGGATAAAAGAGACAAAAAGTTAGACAAAATAGACATGTGTCAAGTGTGATTAGTGTTAATGTAAAAGTGATGTGATGTGTTGAAAAAAGAATTGTGCCATGTGTAAGTTTTGTTAGAATTTTTGTATGGACTTTTGTTCAAATAGCACAACTCTATTCACTATGTGTACAATGCATGATCATATTACTATTCTTTTAGAAGAGCTTGAAATGATTCCCCATAATCGGATAATTTTCATTAATATCCTTTACAGAAAAGTGATTAGCTGATCGAACCTTCTATAAGCTGACCCTTTGCAATTGCTTGAATTCTATCACCGTGTGAGCTAGTATTAGGTTAATCTGCATATAATGTTGGCTGACTTCTATTGCAATTGAATAAAATTTAATTTGTAAATATATAATATGGGGGAGGGAACATCTACAATTTCAATAGCCACAAAGAATTCCACAAAAAACACAATTGACATAGAAATTAAATAGATGGAAGCATTATTATAAAAATAAGAGTAGGGAAGTATTTAAATTGATATGGAAAGTTATGGAATTTTTTTAAATAATGACAAAAGGAATATAAACTGAAAATTTGATATTTAGGTGATAAATAATGACCCGATAATAAAATAGCAAAACCAGTTTTAGAAAAAAAGAAAGAAAACAAATATTAAATATGATA
The DNA here is from genome assembly GCA_963692815.1 of Nyctanthes arbor-tristis. Classification (NCBI taxonomy): domain Eukaryota; kingdom Viridiplantae; phylum Streptophyta; class Magnoliopsida; order Lamiales; family Oleaceae; genus Nyctanthes; species Nyctanthes arbor-tristis. Next base: position 18,929 of record CAVNYN010235191.1, read on the forward strand.
TCAGCAAAGAAATCTAATTGGTCTATATTTAGGCGGGAAAAAGGGTAGAAGTCTACATTTGATTTATATAATAATAGAAACAATAACCAGATAATAAAATAGTAAAACCGGTTACAGAAAAAAAATAAAACAAATATTAAATATGACATCATCAAAGAAATCTAATTGGTCCATGTTTAGGCGGGAAAATGGTAGAAGACTGCCTTTGATTTAGATAATAAATAATAGAAATAATGACCCGATAATAAAATAGCAAAACCGGTTTTAGGAAAAAAAAGAAAGAAAGAAGCAAGAAAGAAAGAAAACAAATAGTAAATATGATATCAGCAAAGAAATCTAATTGGTCTATATTTAAGCGGGAAAAAGGGTAGAAGACTACATTTGATTTATATAATAATAGAAACAATAACCCGATAATAAAATAGTAAAACCAGTTATAGAAAAAAAAGAAATAAAACAAATATTAAATATGACATCAGCAAAGAAATCTAATTGGTCCATGTTTAGGCGAGAAAGTGGTAGAAGACTACCTTTGATTTAGATAATAAATAATAGAAATAATGACCCGATAATAAAATAGCAAAACCGGTTTTAGGAAAAAAAAAGAAAGAAAGAAGCAAGAAAGAAAGAAAACAAATAGTAAATATGATATCAACAAAGAAATCTAATTGGTCTATATTTAGGCGGGAAAAGGGGTAGAAGACTACCTTTGATTTATTTAGATAATATAATGAATAATAGAAATAATGACCCGATAATAAAATAACAAAACCTGTTTTAGAAAAAAGAAAGAAAGAAAGAAAGAAAACAAATAGTAAATATCACATCAACAAAGAAATCTAATTGGTCCATATTTAGGCGGGAAAAATGATAGAAGACTACCTTTGATTTAGATAATAATAGATAGAAACAATAGCCTGATAATAAAATAGTAAAACCGGTTATAGAAAAAAAAGAAATAAAACAAATATTAAATATGACATCAACAAAGAAATCTAATTGGTCCATGTTTAGGCGGGAAAATGGTAGAAGACTACCTTTGATTTAGATAATAAATAATAGAAATAATGACATGATAATAAAATAGCAAAACCGGTTTTAGGAAAAAAAAAGAAAGAAAGAAGCAAGAAAGAAAGAAAACAAATAGTAAATATGACCTCAACAAAGAAATCTAATTGGTCTATATTTAGGCGGGAAAAGGGGTAGAAGACTACCTTTGATTTATTTAGATAATATAATGAATAATAGAAATAATGACCCGATAATAAAATAACAAAACCTGTTTTAGAAAAAAGAAAGAAAGAAAGAAAGAAAGAAAGAAAGAAAGAAAACAAATAGTAAATATCACATCAACAAAGAAATCTAATTGGTCCATATTTAGGCGGGAAAAAGAGTAAAAGACTACTTTTGATTTAGATAATAATAATAGATAATAGAAATAATGACCTGACAATAAAATAGCAAAATTAGTTTTAGAAAAAAAGAAAAAAGAAAGAAAGAAAGAAAATAAATAGTAAATATGACATCAGCAAAGAAATCTAATTGGTCCATGTTTAGGCGGGAAAAAGGGTAGGAGACTACCTTTGATTTAGATAATAATAGATTATATAGAATAGGCAAATTAGAGTACTATAATTTAAAAAAATAGCAAATTTGATTATTTCACTACAATAATCACATAAAAATTTCTTCAAAAATCATTAAAAATTTGAAATTTACAATTAAGGTTACAGATTTTTAGAAATTTATTAGTTTAGAGACGTGCTATGCATGTATTTTCAAATTATAAATATTATTATTTGCTTCTTTTTTTGGAATAGAACTCCCAATTAATTTCGTATTCGATTTGATAAGTGACAGATCCCTAATTCAAAATATTTGGCTAAAGAAATTACCGTGAATTGATGATTGGATATGAGTTAATAAAGGGAAAAGTGAATATCATTTAATAAATTAGCGTAACAATTCCCCAAAAAAAAAACATAAGATAAAAAAACACAAAAAAATGAATTAAATGATGTCACCATAAATTTTATAGAGCCAGAAATTTTACAGAGCCAAAAAATGAGCGGAAAAAGTCACCATTCTCTTATTATATATATATATATAGATTAGCAAAATTATGAAAAAAATTAATGAAAATTCTAAAATTAAGACTCCAAGTAAAATGAAACTAGAATTTTCTCTCTCATCTCTCCACTTTAATGTGCGTCAGTTACAAGATAATCAAAACTACCATTTTTTCTCTATCATCTCATCCACACTCCGTCAACAGATTCTATACTCTCTAGATTAAGAATCGCTCCAATCATTAACTAGAAGAAGATACGATCAAACGAAATACGGTCGAAACTAGACATTCAACAAATTCCAATACCAGATTCGTGAAACGAACATACTAATCATCAAACGATACAATTGATAAGTGAATTTCCACTGCAATAACATTCTCATGTTCATACTTCATTAGATAATCCACGGTAATACATGCACGATTCCTAAAACCCTTTGTATTTGGTCTTATACAATTTATGTGGAAAACTAAATTCTCTTAAACTAAATTTTGTATTTGGCATATATTCAATTAACCACGATTTAATGTGACAGTATATATGTTTGTGTATTATTCTAAATGTTTGCTGTTATTGTGTATTTCGTTACAATGACTGAAATTTGCTACAAGTATGAGACAAATCTACCCACTTGTAACTACCCTACTTATATTGCAATTTACGAACTGTAATTAGTTACAATGACGGTAATTTGTTACAAATATGAGAGAAATTTACGGACTTGTAAATACTCTACTTATTTTGCAATTTACACGAAGATAATTAGTTACAAATTATATTATGGTATAACATACAATATATGTAATGCGTTACAAATTATGAATTAAATAATAATATGTGTCTACTTGTAAATATAGGGATGAGTTACGTAAATGTATTCGTCAGGCACGGAGGAACATGGGATGTAAACTAGTACATCTCACCCACCGGTGTTGTTGGAGTAAAAAAAGAAGCTTGCAGCGAATCTAAAAACCCAAACATACTTGCGTTAATCTTCGAAGAAAATCCAACAACTAATTCTCTCAGTGGTTGATTCGAACGAAGAAACCAAGAAAGTGGAAAGGAAAAACTCCTTTAATTTAGGGATGTATAGATGGTTAAACAATGAGGGTGAGGAGAGAGAAATAAAAATACAATAGAATAAAAACTAAATATTAAAAAAATTACTTAAAACTGAATAATTAAAAAGAAGTATTAATCTAATTTAATATGTAATAGCATAGTATTTTGATAACTAGTTTATAAAAGAAGTATTTTTAACAATAGGTAGGTCGCCAATGAGGCCTAGCCATTTGGTTAGGGAACTAGGATGAGATACTAGGACCTAGAGGTCCCAGGTTCGATTCCTCTATATGGGGTGTTTCTACATTTTTATTGTAGTATGTATTCCCACTATATGTGAGTTTGTATTGTTGATTTTCTTAGCTCTGTGTTTCAGTAGAATTGATATTTATGCGCATTTATACTGCTATGATGTAAATTTGTAATTATACTTTAAAAAAAACAATAGGTAGGTCAATGGGTATGTACAGCCTAATTTCCACATCTTTTTATTGCAACCATCCTAATCCTAAATATATATATAAGGCGCTAAATGAAATTGGCATGGCAGACATCCAATTGTACAACATTTAGAACACAAAGTATCACTAGGAGGACATTTTTTTTGAATTCCAATTTTATCCTAACCCATCTCCTCTTTTTTCATTTTTTACCATTTGCTTCAGCGCATACCGTCCATGCGGGACTTCACCTACCGACAACTTGCTTGTTCTTCGTCTTCCACTTCAGTTGACGACGATGATGGCTCTGAATAGAAAAGAAACCCCAATTTTCTCTTTCGATTTGCTTTTTTTTTTTCTCTAATTAAATTTTTTCGTTTCGTCTTTTTCTTCAATTTCCGTCTTCACTTGGACTGTTGTGTTTCTCCTTCATCATTTGCTGCAATTCGCACACAGGCCGCCATAGCAACTCTTTGGTAGTACTTTTCCATCTTGGGTTTTTTATTTTATTTTATTTTCTTTTTGGGTTGAGGTCTTATATATTTCTAGGTAGATAAAGACTAAAATTTCTAAGTAGATTCTTGATTTTTTTAATTCACATAAATTCATGTCTATAAATAAAAATTGGATTCCGTTCTGTAATTTTTTTGGTTTTGTCAAATTTGAAGTGTTCATTTTTTTCTTTTTTAATTTCCTACAAGCTTGTTAACTGATTTGAGTTTCTTGGTTAATACATGTCAAAATTACACCAAGTAATTAGTTTACACGCAAACTATATCTAGCAATTGAGAATGCTAATACTTATGTTCAATCAAACTTTAGGACAATATGATGCTCAGCTCAAGCAAAAGTACAGTGTATGTGAGGTGGATATTTTTGCTTCCGATGAGCCACCTACGGTGGAAATTCAAGGGTGCTTCCAGTGGATGCATTGGCATCTTAAATGATTGAGACCAAGTTATTTCAAATTTGCTATGTTTATAATCTTTAGGTAAATTTAGTTATTCTTTTTTCCTTTAAGTGATTGTGACCAAGGTAATTCAATTTTGCTGTCATAATCTTTTGGTAGTTTTTTTTTTTCTCTTTTGTTTTTTCCAGTCTCTAATTTTATCTTGATGTGTAGAAAGATTTCGCTGCTGGATAAAAAGCTTGATGGCTTTTACAAAGAGCAAACAGATGAAATGGAGCTTTATTTAACACATGAGTAATCTAGCAAGTGGTTCCCCTATTTTTGTGAGTGTCCAATCTTGTTTCAGGTTAGTCATCTTATTTCTTCTTCTAATAATGGGATGTTTGAACAACTTATTGCTTGTTGTTGTTCCTCTTACCATGAGGAGAATTGTTTCTATGTTGTGGGAAAAGCACATGGGAACCTTGCTTGCATATATGCACAATATTTCATATTAAAAAGAACTTGAGAGTTTTATTTTTTGAAAGAAAAAATAAGGCTTGAGTCTTGGGATAATTTGGGTATCAAGAGTTTGATTCACTTGTTAGCTATTTACTTTTTTCAATTTCACGACTAAATGGGGCATGTTTTGTTTGTGTCAAATTGATCTATTGTTTTAGTCGATTTCATGTATACTATCTTTAATTTAGCTAAGTTAAAATGATAAAGGTGAAAAAAAAGGAAATAATGAAACTCTTACTTTTATGGTTATGATGGAATTAAATTAGTCATATGTGTTCACAAATCTCTGACGTGATTGTGTTCAAAAATTTTTAAAATTGTTTGAAATTTATTTCTCTGTCGTTGTTGTTTCCAACTCTGGGTCTTCTCTTTTATTGGAAGTTGTTGAAACTGTTTTTTCTCAAATGATGGTACACTAGCTTTTTGTAGCTTTTGGTCTTAACAATGGTGTAGTTATTGGTGACATTTATAGTTTGATTTTTCAGTAAACTATATGTTTGTAGTCTATGTATGCTTCACTCATTCCAAACTTCTCTCTTGTAGTAATGTGGATGGTGTGCATATGGTAATGCGATGTCTGCGATAGTTAGAGAAGAAAATAGGATAAACGAAACAAGCACCCTCAAGAGTTATATGCTCAAAATAAGGATTTGTAGAATATTGATTTACGGTGAGAGTTTTTATTGAATTTGTCATTACTATCACTTATAATATTGGATTTTTAAGAAAGTTTGAATATGGGTGCTCTTATATTTAGTAATTATAGGTTCGCACTATTTTGGTTTTATTTTAAGTATTATTTTTTTTTACCAATACAAATTTGTTCCTGATTGTAGTGTTTTATAGTGAATGAGTATTTATCAAGCTTATGTGGTGTATCAGTTCGACTTGTGCATTGCCATGACGAAGAAGGTAATCTATTTATAAAAGAGAACCATGGACAAAAAATAAGCCTTATTAAATCGTCAAATATGTTTTGTAGCAGCCATAGTACTCTTAGAAATTTAGTTTCCATTAGCCATTTTTATTCTTTTTTATTTGATTTATTTTCTAAAACTTCTAATTTTTTACCTAATTGAATTCTATATATTGGTGCTATCCAATGTCTCTCATGTTTTGATAATAAAAGTTTGTGAAATGTGCCCACTCTTTACATAGGTATTTTAAATAGTAGTGAGATAATGGCAAAGAAACTTTTGCAAAAATTCATGTTATGAGGTAGCCACTCAATGAGGGAAGTTGATCCTATGATGAAAAATATTTCCATGAGAAGATCTGGTTTTTATGTTGTCATAGTGATTTTCACCATTCTTCTTTTAAGAGTTTGTATTATGCCCCTCAAATATCCGTTCTCCGGGAAATCATCTTTGGTATTGAAGACTAACTTCAGAGACATTATTTTCAGCGATATCATTTTTTCGAGAAACATAACAATTACAAAGTGAAAAGAAGAACAATTACTTACAAAACATGGAAGCCAAATTATATTCCTTGGACATGTAATTACTATTTTAATGTTAACCTCTATAGGACCTACATTTAGAAAGTCGTCAGTGGGCATATCAAACTATGTAATAGTTTTTTGCTAGATAGAAATCTATTGTCTTCTATTATGTTATTATTCTTGGTAGTAGTTTTGTATTCAGGAATACTTGAGATGAAGTATTTTCTTTCTTTAATCACATCAAAACTGCGCTTCTATTTCAATTGAAAATTAGGAACCTCTGGGTTTTACTAAATATTCTGGTAGGATATCATGCAAAATATGATGCTTGTAACATGTTAACCTAATTTTCTGTTGATTGATTCTCTGTCATATAGGGATATTCCAAACTAGAATAGTATGGTGTCTTTATAGAGCTTTTGGGACCATATCTTGAAGATATGTTCAACTATTAACCAGCAAGAAGTTCTCCTTGAAAGCAGCTTTGATGATTGAATTTATTCATCTGCTGGTGATTAACTCATTTCAAGTCCTTCTTTACCTATTTATCCCGTGGCACAATTTTTACTTTACTTTCTATTCTAACCTTACGCTCCAGTTCTAATGATAACTTTTCATACCATCGTGGTTTGAGATTCCATTATGATCCAATAATAAGCTGCTTGGGTTTTTCAATAGGTAGTGTAATATTGGGGTCCGCGATGTACGCACCTATGGCCTAATGAAAGGTTAGGAAAGCTTACACTATAGGAGCGATTGGAAAGACTGATGCATATTATAGGGTGCTCAAGAGGCTATTAAAAATGACAATGGCTGGTCAAGCAAACGGTTTAAGGAGATGATCAAATGAGGGTTCTGGTCAATTAAGCAAACACTTGTAATGTTACAACAGGAAACTTCAGGAGAAGGGCGGGAAATGAATCAATTATGATCTCACCTCGACAGCCTTAACCTTGAGCCTATTTACTATGTTAAAAAAATAGAGGAGTAACATGGTATTGTCCAGGTTTTGGAGTTTTGGAAGATTAGGAATTTAAATAAGATTCATTTCCCAACAAACACGTGGCTTGCAAATGTGCAGTAGAAATACACGTTCTGTAATAATTATTATCTTATTGACCTGTGTTGCAATGTTTTTCGTATATTGATGACCTCCATTATATTTTTGCACAAGTTTTTATATAAAAGCTTATCAAACTATAACATCAAATAGGTATTATTCATTGCTTCTTTCTTTTTTTTTAACCTTTTTTTTACGCGCGCACACAAGATTTTTTAAAACCTTATTATGTCAATTTATTCACGATTTTTGTCTCTTTTATGCTATCTCATAGTTACTTCGTCACTTATTGCCCAAATGTTCAATATAATCACCACAGGCTTCTGTACAACGCACGGCATTTACACTAGTTATACAGAAAAGATCCGTGGCACAACCGCTTGTATTGCCTCTTACAAACTTTAAATAAAAAAAAAATAAAGAAGAAGGAATGGTTGCTCCTTATTAGCTTAAATCAATAGTTGAACCCACATGTGCAATAGCTCTGCACAATAAGTGCACCAACTGTTGACTTTCGAGTAGAATTGTGCAACTATCTTATTATTATTATTATTATTATTATTATTATTATTATTATTATTATTATTATTATTATTATTATTATTAGTAGTAGTAGTAGAACAAATCTTATGCTTTTCTGTTATATTCTTACTTTAATATTTCATTGATTAAGATATTTTCCCCTAACTATGATTTGTCTTCATTACGTCTCATAAAAATAAGCTCATATAAATTAATCTCATAGATTAAAAAATATGAATTATTGTGGTTGAAAATACAAAATTTACACTTAATTTCCTAATATACTCTTATTAAAGTCTAATTCAATTTAATGCACTATAACTTTATTAGTAGTTGGACTAAGGGTTTATTTGGAAAATAAATTAATTGTTCAACCTCATTTATATAAGTGGACTATAATGTGAGACAAATAAAAATAGAAATTAGGCCTATTTTTATAGGACAGAGAGAGTATCAAAATATCTTACTAATAGAGAGGCTGTCTTAGATTTTCTTTTCTTTTCCTTGCTTTTTCCCCCAAAATAGGTAATTTTATTGAATGGGAAAGCATAAGTGTTTGACAACTGTGGTGGATTGTAATTTAGATTATAATTTGTCACACGACATCATTTCATTGGTTTCATTTTTTTCAAAAAGTCAAAAAGTAAAAGTCAAATCTTAATTGTTTACTTTTTACAAAAAGTAATCAATAAAATGATGCCACATAGTATATTATAATCCAATAAATAATTCAAATTCTAACCAAACCATCACCCGCGTCGGTCCAAGGACAATGAACCTACAAAAGGAAATGAGTGTTTTAGATTTGCCAGCAAATATAATTTTCAAATCTTCATGGCTGAAACAGATTGTCTAAACATTGCTTGAAGTCTTTACCTGGTGTTGGATCACCACCCTTTTTACTTTGATCATGGCTCCTGCAAATTCATCTCAGATGAAGCAAATAGAGTTGCCCAAGCTATTACTTCATATGCTCCCACGAATAGGTGTAGTTGTAATTGGATTGATTGTATCCCTATCATTTTTGGACCCAACCATTAGAATTGATTTAAGTTAATGAAATTCATTCATCACCCCCCAACCCAACTCAACCCAACCCAAAAACCCAAAAAAAATAAAAAAAAGGATGGGGAAAGCTAACTCGAAAATTGTTATTTTAATTAGTAAAGTTAGATGTCATGTTATTTGAACTCTTGAAACTATCATTTTGTATATCGATAATGATAAAATAAATAAAGATAAAAATATGGGTATATTCACTACGAAGAAACTAATACGGGTATATTCACTATCGAGAAACTAATATATATATATATATATATATATATATAGAAGTAGTATGCAGTACAATTTTCCTGCCAAAAACTGTATTTTTAGAGGGATATTTTAGACTTTTTTCATTGCGGTAATTATTGCCTTAATCTATATCTTTACTGTCTCGATTTAAATTGATTTAATTAGATTTTATTGTTCTGATTTCAATTTTCCCTTATATTCTTCTATTTTTAAGACAAGATTCTGGAAGGACTTCATTTAAAATTGTGATCGACGGATGTAATGTAATGTAATTTTTCAGATAGAAAAAATGTGTAAGATTAGAAGGACTCTCCGTTTCACCGATTTTTATATATAGTTTTTGTCTAAATTTAATATATTTATGTCGTCTTTTATAATTCTTTTGTTTTCTCTTTAACTATTTTACTAAATATTTTAATTTATTATAACATTATAGTTTAAGTAGCTTAAATTCAATCTTTAAATAGAGATCTTTAAAAAATATTGATCACATTACATATATGAAATAAAAATTGATTACCCCAATTCTAAATATAGATACGTTTCTATATATTTATATTTACAGGAATTATATTTCCACAATTAAAATTTATCCCCTCACCACATTTTATTAATCACTTAAATATCTTTAAAATAAGTTACATTAATAACATTGTTCTTTAATTTTTTTTAAATTAATATATTTAATAAATAAGTTTTCCTTTACCCAACAAATCCCATCATTCTGTCGTTTCAACTCTTACCGTCCCCTGCATCACCGAGTCCTAACTCAGGTAATGGAAAGTCCTAGAATCTCCGAGGTAGAGTTGCCGCTCTCGGTGAAGGTCCGGCGCTTGTTTGCGGCTGGTGAGTTCAAGATCTCAGGTAAGCTCTGCGTGGCGAATTTCACTGTCTTTCTCGAATGGGGCCTGGGGGATAGAAGTGGAGTTGCTTATATATATCAAAACCCAAAGCTCTTCCATAACGATGGCCCAGCAATCCCAAAAGATTCCAACAAACTCAGTGAATGCCAGCAAGATTTAGATAAACACTTAGTTAGTTAGCTATGGGGCAATAAACTAGGCAACCGAGAAGGTCTTGGAAATGCTATGCGGTTGATTTGGCGGTGGTAGGGCTCGGTTAGTGTTGAGAAGACGGCATCACCTAATATATTTAATTTCATATTCCTTAATTCAGAGGATCAGAATCATGAAAAAATCAAACCAAAAAAAAAAAACTCTTACCGTCCCCTCAATACACCGGATGAGTCATATCGTGTTCTCGGTCCCCTCTCGATTGCCCTGCTTATTGCCCACAATCTCCCAATTAAATAGCGATTGAGATAATGAGACCATGTCTGAAGTCCTTTGGAGTCAATTCGAACGGGAGTCAATTCGAACGGTTGGCCCATCATTGTCGTCATATAACTTCAGCTTCGCACAAAGCTTTTCAATCTCAATCCTTTCTGCCATCTCAGGTCTGCCAGAAGAAATAGACAGGTTGGAAATCTGATTTGGACTTACCGGCGAGTAGATGAGCGCCGGACCACCACCGCGACGGCGACTAACCCAGGAAAACGGGACTGACTCTAACTTCCGTTAGGACTTTCCACAACTAATGACTCCCAAATCCCATCATTCTAAAAACAAAAGAAAAAAAAAATAAATTTCTTTTTCTTTATTTTTTTAATATTTTTATTAATTTTTTTAAATGTGGGTTAATAAGGTAAATGTGTTGTAGTGTAGTGATTAAAAACATAATTTATTTGTGGTGGGAATAAAATGTGGTGGGAGGATAAATTTTCGTTGTGGGAATATAATTCCCCTTATATTTAATAGATGACTTCATACATATATATACTTGATTATATTAAAAAACTTTAATTAGGAATGCAAAATATCTATTAAAAGTATGTGGATTTTGAAACGAAATCAAGTAAATGTGGGGTTATTTGTATAATAATTTACTTTTTTTAAATCATTTTTAATTGTTTTTGCGGTCTATTTGAGTTATATCTTATCAGTTTATTCTTTTATTAAATAGATTTTTATCAGATAAAGGTTTAAGATAATTTAAGTAATTTTTGTGGATTATCAATAATTTTATCATTTATCAAATAGAAATTTTAGATGATTGTATTCAGCGTCTTATTGTAACCAATTATTTTGAAAACATTCCTTAAAAAATTGGACGGATTTATACCAAGTTCTTATTGAGTTACTTATTTTGTAGTTGATACGTGCTCAACTTACACCAATAAGAGGTTGATCATTTGCGCGGGTAGAGTGCTCCTATGGGGGCTTGGTCGGTCTTACGCCGAGGGATATACGGCCGGGCTGCCCCTGATAGAGCTTGGTCAGTCATGCACTTTAGGCGTGCTAGATTGCGCGCTAGAGGTTGGTTGGTCGCGCGCCTTTCGTTGCACTCATAGTGTTTGGTTGTTACTCATGCTCATTCATTGTGGCGTTTTTATAAGACGAGGATGGGGCCAAGACTTGGGCTTTTCAGAGTTTGATATGGAGAAGGAGTCAAAGACCGATGTGGAGTAAGAATGTGCTTTTGGAGTTGGGATGCGCCTCAGAGTTTGTCTTTAAGAGGGTTTCGACCACCCGACTACCTAATAAGGGGTGATATCAGTAGTTATTTAACAATTTTTTATTTTCATCATGCACACTTTATTTACATATTTCAGAATGTTTAATATATTCACTCAATGAATAAATAAAATAATTTCTAATAAATAGTTTATAATTAACATTTTAAAGTTTATAAAACCAAGTAAAATGAAATACTTTATATACAATAGTCAATATAACAAGTATCAGTCCACGATAAGATAATAAAACATTACAGTTGACAAGTGTCTATAATCATACGTTATTCAAATCTTACGTATTAACCATTATATATAATTTATTTTTGTATTACATGTGTAATGCACGAGTGATATATTAACTAACACTCAATATATAGACAAAGAGACAATCGCATTAAATCTCAGAGTGGCCAAACCCTTACCAGCCGAATTAATAATGCTTATTGATTTATAGCACTATATATACAACACTATTACATGGAATTAGCGAAGATGTAAAGTGATCAATCATTTTGCAGTGCTTCTGGGCCTGTAGTCGCAAGTTTGTTAACTAACGCTAATGCATTGCTGGTGAGGTAAGTTGCATTAGAAACACGATTTAGCAAAATTTCAACGACTTTTCCTTTTTGTCCATTGAATCCATCCAAGCAAGTATCTTCATCAGTAAGAGCAGCACTTAACCATGTCGTGACATCCTCCATTTGGGAATTGAAGTCCCCAAAATTCAACTTTCTAAGTACACCAAGAGATTTATGAAGATTATCAAGCTCATCTTGGAAACTCTCTATACAATCTAACAGTGCGACTCTATTTCTTCCTCTAGTGATTGTACCATTTCTATTTCGCTTCAAGTATTTGTTTACATTTTTGGCTTCTAATATTGTGACGGAGACTCCTGCCCGAGCCCACCTACTGGGGCTATGTTTGGCTGTGCATGAAAATGAAGCTAGAGTATGAATACAAAGATGTGATAGCGTGTTACACTACATGCATCCTGGACATAGTTGTCCTCCTGTTGTGACGTTGATGAACACAATAGTAAGAGAAGCATGAACATAAGAATGGTGCTAGTTTGTGTCATCTCAAAGTCAAAGTGACTAAAATAAGGTAAATCAAGAGAAATAGATCCTAGACAAGAAAATTAAACGGCTTAATGCTGTGCATAAGGTGTGTTTTCAGGGTAAATATTTTTCTTGCTAATTCGAAGATGAAGGTTTTGCAACTTGGGCTTATAAAGAAATGGTTTATGGATGAGTTGGAAAGTTGGGAGGCTCTTTTTTGAACAGGCAGGAAAAACAAGAAGGTGGTGAGTGCAATAAAGGGTGAAAAGGGCTAGTAAAAGAGATTCAGGATAATATATGATCATGTGAATGGACATGCCATATAGATTACTTTCCCATGAGCTATTTAAAGCAAGAAGGTTGTTTGGATTTCTCCGTTTACCACACTTTTGACTAGGCAATTTTTGATGTAATTCAATACACATACGCAGACTCAAATTCTGGTACATTGATGATCAAAATCTAGTACTTGTTCAATTCATATATTCAATATTATGCTTAAATTAAAAATGAAAAAATGTAAACTTTTTCACATGGTCTACTAGAATGATAAGTACTATATTTTCAAGAATACGTATCAAATTAATTTTAAAAAAAATAAACCATATAAAATTATATATATTTTGTATGATGAAATTTTATAAGGTTACATTATCCAATATACAAAAAAATATAAAAAACGTCACAAACGTTTTGTTTAAAAACTTCTCACCTATGTGACGTATATAAATGCGCACAATGTGTATTTCAAACCCAAGTCGGGTGTATTTTAATATATAGATGGTAAGCATATAGCCTAAGCTAGGAAGGTTTTCAAAAAAAATTGTCAAAACACGCAAAATAAACAAGGATAAAAATAGTCCAACCATTAAATATTTATTTATTTTTCAGCTAGTTTGATCCATTTAAGTAGACTTCTAATTTAAGGCACATGATGATCAATTACACCATAAAAGAAATTCTGAAACCGAGCATAACAAAGAAAATAAAAACTAGAACCTCAATCTTAAAATAGTTAGATATCAAGGATTTTCATTAGATAAAATCATAATTTTACTAAATGTTCCCTGATCCACCAAATAGATACGTGCCTATATAGTTGCAAAAACGGAGGGAAACGCTTGCCACGCTCCGCCTATGCTAAGTTCTACATTTTTCTTCCGTGGGCAATGGTAACTTCTTCATATACACCAGTCCATCATCTATAAACTAATATATGGTAACTTCTCTGACACTATGATGCAAGTGCTCGCGGAAAAACATCTTGTCATCAAACCCAACATTGGGAGGAGGATGCAGTTCAAAAATGTATGAAACAGGCTGTGAAGTGGATATCGATTTTCTTGCCAACACCTCGTCAAACAACTCCCCGAAGCTTGATTCATCAAACGGCAATGATTTTCTCAGGAAGAAGAAACTGTCCCTTGCCAACTTTTCCACCTGATAGAACATTCAAGTCAGTATGTATCAAATGCAAGAAACAAAAGCCTATATACTTTTCATGTTTGAGACAGAATATTGTTTTATTCTTTTGTATACCTATTGTTAGGCCTGCATGCAACCGTTTGTTTAGTTAAAACTGCCTTAGTTCAATAAATGATCAAGCGGCATTATTTTGACAATGGGAAAAGGACGAACTATTTCACCAACAATTTAATGCTCTCCTTACCTGTAACTGTGAAAACCGTATATTGTGCATGGTCAGGATTACTAGCACGTCAGTCAAGGAGTCTGCCAATATTCGGATAGCTAGATACTGAAAGAACATTTTTACGAGGCTTTTCTGTCCTTCCTTGTATTCATGATCAAATCTAGGAAACCATAATATGCATTTAACTTTACTCCACGGGACCCAGTTCTCCCCTGCGCCAGACATGATTGTCTGATATGGATGGTTAAGTCCCCACAAAACGCTGATGCCTGACGGCTCAGGAATGAGGGGATCTGGTTGAGATGATGTGGCAATTATACAGGATGTGTCATAGTAATAAGAGAAATATGAAGAAAAATGAAGATCAATATCGTCCAATAATAGTATGCGTCCAGCCGAAGAAGCAGGAAAGAACTGCAGAATTGATTCTGCATCAGCAACTGTGTCATCAGGGTAGCACAAACTCAAGTCACTACCTGACATTGCCAATGTCCCTGAATCATGAGAAAAGGAGCATGAATCTCCATTGCGACATCCCTGCAAATGAATCACACCAAATAAATTAAAGAAAATAATATAGAAGAGCCTATCTACAGGATTTCTTGACAGAGAAAATTATTTAGCAAATAAAATCTGAAATAGGTTTAAATTGATACCTGTAAAGAGAAAAAGAATTTGCAAACAGGTCCTTTTGCTTCGGGGGAATGAGAAAATGAGCATTGACTACCCCTGTTGCACAACCCGTTGATAAAAAATTTACATAACAATGCACCTCCAGCAACATGAAGTTTATCATCAATGCGGAATCCATGACTCTCTTCAGATGCATCGTCAGAAAATTGGATCCTCATCTGTTTCATATATGGAAATTAAAAGAAGATACGTCACCAAAGTCTCATTATTGACCTTTCAAAAGCAAAAATGCTACCTCCTTTACTATAGATGCCAAATTTCTCGCCATGTTATCTGTTTGAGAATCATGGTGTCCAGCAAACGGTACAGAGATGCATCGTCTCAGCTCAGTTTTAAGATCCTCTACAGCCAGGGCATCTGTATCCCCATTTTGCACATAATCAAGATGGCAAGTATGCCGGGTATATAGATCATAATAAGATGGTAGACTATCAGAAGTCACCAAAATTTTGGGTCGAACTCGGTGCAGAGAATGGAGGATTTCATCATCTGCAAACAACATCCTCAACATTCAATTAATTATTTAAAAAAAAAAAATGGAGGTGAAGAACTTTGAACATATTCAACCATCTGTTTTAAAAGCTTAAGCTATAAGAAAGCAAATACATTTAAATATCCACCAAACCCCCTCCAGTGAAAAACAGATAAAATTTTAATTCATCAAAGGCCATATACAATTTTCATGAACAAGCAGCAGTAAGACATTAACTAATGATCTTTGTTACCTAAGGAACCTATTTTGTTTTAATTGAGTCTTCAGAAAAGAAATATTAATGCTCAAAGAAGCATACAAGTTTCAGAGACTTGGTGAAGTGCTGGCTGCACAAGGTAGTGGAACGAGCACCATTCTTCCTCGACCTTGTTTTGGGTATCTTCCTCACTATCAACCTTAAGAATCTGTTTCAGTTGTTCAAGACGGAATTTGTCCTTCCAAACCAAACAATGGGCACACGTTACAAAATGTGAGTTACATAATATTGGAAGTGAGAATCAAGGCAGTTGGGTGAGAAAGAATACAAGAAATTAAGCCAAATTACCTTGAAAGCATGCTGCCAAAACTGAAATGCATTCAAGTTTCCCAAATATAGAACCTCCTTTCTACCCAAACCAGTGTTCTTGCTCTGTCCGCTATAATAGTAATCAATGTATTCCACATACTGAAAGTTAATAACAACTGGTCAGAAGAAATCAGATCAGATTGTTGGACGATGTGAAGCAAATTCAGATGGTAGACAATACCAGATTTTCCTGATCAAAAGGAGACAGGATTGGTAGAGGCTGGAGATCCATCAAAATACCAAATAGAAGACCTTCGTGTAGCCTTCCTTTTTCCCCAAATTTAATAATGAGGAAAGAAGCATCAAATGATAGGGAAAAACTGGCAAGCAATCGTCCATAAAATGTCGGCCTGTGGTGACCCCGAGCAGATGGTTTCTCTAGTGCATGAATGTGAACCAGTAAGTTCAGTGCATCATTGACAACATCGGGGTCTGGAGGATCCATAGCCTTCTGCATCAATGCTGAAGCGAAAGAAATTGCAGTCTGGTTAGCATTTATATATAGAAAACTAGAATTAGTAACCTATTTAATTATGCGAGCAATCCTTGATTAGCACCTGAAAATTTCATTAACACATTTAAATATTAACTGGAAAAAGGCATTTGAACCAGATGAAATCTCTATCATGGTACGAAAGTGTCCAAACAAGTAGATATTTGGTAGCGACAGTCTGACAGAATTATTTAAAAATATCTTATACCATAAAAAGCTGCCTGATTAATAGAGGATGATAGTTGTCCAAGAGAAAACTATACACACACCAATTTCATTAAATAATTGCACAGGATAAGTCAGGCTCGCATACTAATTGCAAAGTAATTCAAATGTCTTAAAGCAACCGACTCGGTAAACATATCATATAACAGTCAATCATTAACTCGCACCTTGCCTAGTATGGATTTTAAATTTTTTAAATTATAAATTCATAGAATCATAAAAATTAGTGGGTAAAAATGCATGATTGACTATCTAAGTGATGGATTGTGCCAAACAAACTGACCGATGGAAGTACTTGTGATATCAAGGAGATGTAGAGGGAATGGGTCAGATGTTACATGAAGGAATTAATTATGCACGATGAAACAAGTACGGCTGCGAGATAACAGTAAATTCCTAAACCTAAATTAGTTTGTATCAAAGTTCTGACTCCAAGTCCTCGTCATTTTAACTACAGTCAAAGCCACAACTGAAATGATACCAGCAATAGGAGAAACATGGAAAAGCTCCATCTCAAAGAACAGGAGATCAAAAATGGCTGACATGCCTTTGGGATCATTAATGGCCCTAGATTCCGAGCAGCAAATAAGAAGTACTTGCTGCCTTAATGATAACCTCAGTATGGCCGGTGGTTCGTAGTCCTCCAGCTGACTAAAGAATGAGCCTGTTACCAAGCGATATACTTGTCCATCACAAGTCCGACCAGTCCTCCCCTTGCGCTGTTCAGCCTGTATCATAAAAATTAAGGGACAGAAAATCCCATATGAAAATTGCATAGTACAGAACCAAAATTCATTACAATACTACCTGTGATTTGGATACCCATACAAGCTCTGCACAATCCTTTTTCCTATTAGCATCCCAGAAAACTTGCAATGAACGACAGGAATCAATGACGTACCCTACTTTGGGTATTGTAACAGAAGATTCCGCAATGTTTGTGGCCAATATTATCTGTACTCATGATGATATTCCAAATTCACATAAAAAAAATCTATATAAATAAAACAAGAAAAGTTCTATGATATAAAAATCTGCAAATCTGTGCATGATCTTTCAAAGGACAGTTTATAAAACATCACAGCTGATGCAAGTGGAGTACGAAATAAAGCTAAGAGCAGAAACAAAAGATGTCACCTTACGATGGGATTTCCAGATTCTCATTGCTTTGAGAGCTTGTTCGGTGTCAATACTCCTATGTAAAATGTGAACCTTGAAACATTTACTAAATGGCTTCAAGAGGAACCACTGCTGCTGCAGCGCATAGAGTGTCGGAAGGAAGACCAAAATGCTCTTCTCAATATCTGCTTCATTTTTGTCAATATACAAAACCAAGTCGTGTATAAGCCTGTGGACCTCAGGCTTTAATTCCGCCTTTGCCATCATTGGGATTGGTCCAGAACAATATTTCAAAGAGAGGTCTTCAGATTCCATTCCAAGAAGATTGATTACCTGCAACAAAAACTTATCAGAACAGTACTACTGGAGAATAATAAAAGTAAAACTTATACCATACTGATAGGAAGAAAACATCTTGTCCCATATCTGAGACCCAATTTTGATGTTTGACTTGCAGGATATAAGCGGTAAACAAATTCTGGTATACCAATTCTAAGGACTGCTTACTAACACAATGTCACCAGATTTAAAAGATTCACTTTTATGTAGATGTAAGAGTATAGTTTAGAAATACCAAGCATTTACTAGAGGCAACTTCATCCAATTAGATAAATGGAGTATAGTTTAGAAATACCAAGCATTTACTAGAGACAACTTTTATCCAATTAGATAAACGGGTATGCGTCTCTGGCACAGCCAACTTCTATCTAGTTGGGTAAATGGATATGCATCTCTTAAATTTTCTTTCATGAGTACATCATTCCAGAAAAATGCAGGTTAGATGCCAATTTAACATTCTACACCAAAATATCCAGCAAATATGATGATGCAGAATGCTAGTAACTATAACCTATGAAGTGCAAACACTAATATCGAGGTGATGTTTACTTAAGGTATGTACAAAATTGATTTTGGAAAAATCAATTCTTATCAATTTTTGTGCTAATTCATTCTCAACCACACATTCTATAAAAAGTTATTTTTGACAATTCCCTATACTACTTTTTAACCACAAATCCTCCCCAAAAAAATCATTTTTTACAAAATTAATTCCCAAAAAATCTATTGCATACACACCCTTAGACACTCCATAACATGAGTCCTATAAGCCACATGCATTTTCCCAAGTAGATTATCAAGGATGCTTTAGGGAATTCCTCAATCATATGCTGAGTCTCACCTGGCATGTACCATATCACATATTAAAAAAAAAAAGAGTAGCACCGTTATTCTTCTACTTCTCTTTGAAAATAGAAATAAAATGAGCGGAAATGATGATGGATATTTGTATAACATGTGCAAGTCCCACCAAATGTGGATGTGATTGGCTTGACCAAAATCTATTCTAGAATAAAGTGCTAAAGGGGGCATAGTATATTATTCTAAAGAATTTCAGTTGACATAAATGATCGTACAGTTGATGTAAATGTTGATATCTATTAGAAAAATAACTTGTTGCCATGTTTGTACACGTCTATGCTTCTTAGACATTAGTTTAACTTGTTCAAAAAGAACAGACTTTCTAATGTCTTAACGTCATAGATCATTTTTAGAAATGTGTTCACAGGTTTTAAACCACTAAGTAATTGAAGGCCATTAATGAGGTTATCAAATTTGAATATAGAGATGTTCACATTTTCATGGATTTCAACCTAACTTGCCTTCTTAGATATATCTATTCTGTAAGAATTTTGGATATTAATAGGAGATGACAAAGTCAAGTATTTCTAAAATCCTATGACGACCCTCAACGTGTGGACATCGGCTACTGCCATTTTACCATCTTTTCCTTTGGTGAAAGTATAGTTGGGTTGCCTCAGATTCTTTGTCTTTTCCCTCTCTGAAAAAAATTAATTTTATATTAAAAAAAAAAATTTTCCATGGTTCAATATCTTTTTGAGTTTCTATATGTCTAAAATCTAAAATTATAATTGAAGCATTTAGGGAGTATAAGAGTTTGATTTTTTGAGAATTGATTTTTTGAGAAGGTATTTTTTTTTTACAAAGAATGTGTGGTTGAAAAGTAAGGAAAACTTACGAATCTATGCATATAATTGTTTTAACGGGTGGAAGTGTGGTTGGAAATGAGTTTGAGTGAGAATTGATTTTGGAAAGATCAATTCCATACAGGCCCTTAACACATAACTCTCATTAGAAAAAGATCTTGTGCAACCATTGGGAAGTCTTTCAACAGACAGAAGAGTCAATGACACAGACACATCCTCAGAGGGTTGTGGAAAGCAACAGTTCATGAAAATAAAAGTCCAGCAAACGTAACATCACAAAATATTACTTTTAATGGAAAAGAAAATAAACGAACTTTCATGAACAGATTAGCAATAGCTCTTCATCTGAACTAACAAGCAAGATTGGTAATTCCATGAACACTGCACTTAATAGCAATACCTGTTCAAGATATGACACTTTTCGCTGATATACAATGTGTTTAGCCGTGCTAGGAGGAATTCCTAACACTTCTACTCTTTCACCCCTACCAAGATCCTTAAAGTATTCACGATACCTTGAAATATCAGCAGTAGCAGACATCAAAACCACCCTAGAAAAAACCATATATTTATTTAGAACTTGAGCTCAACAAATCAAATAAGTGAGGTTAGGGACGGATAGTCAGCCCAAGAGACTTTTAGAAGTTTGATCACATTGTGAGAGAGAGAGAGAGAGAGAGAGAGAGAGAGAGAGAGAGCTAACCTCAAGTCACTATTTTTTAGCAAAAACTGTTTCACGCAGACAAGAACAAGATCAGACTCCACGGATCTTTCATGCACTTCGTCAAGAATAATGACTTTATATTTGAGAGCTTTTAATCCCTTCTCTCTCATTTCATCCAACAAAACTCCAGCCGTTTTAAAAACTATTTTCGAACTGTCAAAGAAATTCAATGTGGTCAGAAAAGATGAGCAAATGGGCAATGGCGAACGGATAGATGCAGCATGCTGAGCAGTAAATAGGGATAAGTAGCAGGAAGACAGTAACACTTTAGAGCATCTATGTTGATGGTGTCAAATGAAGTTGTTAGTTAACAACTCAAAAATGTAGCAACATTGAATGTGTTAATGAAGTAGCTAAAGGAATCTTTTTAACAACTTGTTAACTTTGTTGTTAAAGTTAACAACAATCTAAACAACTCATGTGACCCAATCATCTTTCTTTATTTTTATTTTTATTTTTTTTATATATAGGTTATAGGTAATGAATTAATTTGGCTATGGCCCACTCTTGACTAAAAGTTGAATTGTAATGGTTAATTTAACATCACCAATGTGTTAAAATCAATAGTTAAATTTAACATGCTAAGAGCATCTCCAATAGGCTCTTTAAATGCAATATGTTCTTCAAGTCATAAAAAAAATGCTCCAATAGACTCTCTACTATAACATTTTATTTTAGATATATTTGCTCTCCAAATTTGGAGAGCCAAATTCACACTCTATAATTAAATGCTCCCAACAAACTTCAATTTTCAATTCCTTTTGTGAGACCAAGTTGGTGAAGATCAATGAAGAAAAATAATGATAAAATTAAATAATTAAGATAAAAGCATGTTAAACGATGAAAAAAATGAAAACACATTAAATATTCTTGGAAGAAGTGAAATGAAGAGCAAAAAATGAAGAGACTATTGGAGTGATTTGAAAATTTCACTCTCTAAATTTATAGATACTCTTTAAATTTAATGAGATGCTCTTAATCCAAAAAGTCAAATTCCTGCTAAACCATATGAAATTCAATGATGTCCTCAAATTTAGGTAAAGGATTAACATCCTTGGGATTCAACCTCACCAATCTCCATAGCTCTTTAAGAGAGTATGATTTACTCTCAAGAGTTGTACAAGGCAAAAATCACATGATACTAAAAAACTTTAGAAAAGTTGCGACGTTTGCTTGTTTTTCACGCGAAGATCAAGAGCATCAAAATAGCATTTTTATAGACTTGCACTAAGAGTGGACATAAGCAAGTGCAATTTTAGAAGTAAAAGGTCCTATATATTCATTAATGCCAGATACCACTTTATTATTTGATGGAACATGCTTTTCCATTCAGTAAATTTTGATGTTAGATGCATTTGGTAGAAAAGCCTTGGACATAAAGATATCCTCCATTAAACTGGTCCTTTTACTTCTTTCGTAACATAACTTTGTCGTAAATAAGGTAGAATGAGACAAGATTTCTTTATCATAGCATGAAGCTCATTCTGGGTCAAAAGGAGAAGCAAGATACTAAATAACAAATCTTTGCAGATGCATTGCCAATAAGACTACCTAGATGAGAGGACCCTCGAGTGACCAATGTGATACCCAATCTCTCCGCCTACTTCGCATTTACGAGCCTTTGCCACCATTCTAGCAACAGCTACAACAGCAAATCTTCTTGGCTGTGTACAGAGTATTGGCTCCATGTTTTGTTCTAATAAGAATTGAGGTACTTGTGAACTCTTCCCTTGAATATAGAACAAATATTGATCAATAAAACCATAAATTTCATAAATATTGATCAATAAAACCATAAATTTCATCAGATGCCAAAACTCTCTGAGAATTAGCCAAAGAGGAACTTGTACAACCATTGAAGAAAAAACTTGAAATCGACAACGAAAAACAATGACTAGCCTTATAATAAATGTAATCCATTTGACAGAAAGTCAGCTTTTCTGCGCAAAATAATCAGTATTTGGCTTTATTTCTACTCTAGCGGATTATCGAGAATAAAAAATTTAAGAAACAAATTATCTACACTGCCCAATAAAAAAGTTCGAAAACATCACCCCCTAAATTATAACCAAAAGCAACTTAAAAACATCAAAAGAAGTAACTGGCTTGAGCAAATAATGCATTGTCAAAAGAATTATAAGATAAATGTTGGCGTTGATATCACTACCGCAACCGGTTTCCCCGACTATAAGAGTCACGCGATTCTCCTGTATCTTTTCGACGATTCTGTTCCTCATTGCCGTGACAGGAAGTCCAGAGAAGTTCGATTCCGCCGCCGCTGACGAACCAACGAACGGCGATGAATACGACGAGTATGAAGACGACGTTGGCGACGACGACGACATGGCTCTACTATTTCGGTATCTCAAAGCACAAGTAATTGGGAGTGTAAATGGTCACTGACTCTTTTCCCAAAGGGAAATAAGGGGTCTTCGCTCTCGCTTTCCGTCGCTGGAATCCTTTTCCGTAAATTTACTTCCGTACGGATTGGACGCGCTGAGGAGTTCGTGAGGTTGTGTACTCGCAAAATCTGGCCTTATATTTTGGGAAGGGATCGGATTTGGTCCATCGTACGGTTGGGTTTTAACACTCGCGAGGCGTGCCTACTGTAACCGGTTGGATTTCGACTTCCAGTGGACGTTACTCGCTGCTTTTGAGGTAGCTTGTCGTTAAAGCAGCTACCATGCTTGCTTGTGGACTGTGGTCATCATCATGGTCCATTTTAGAGGAGTGCTTCTAGGGAGAAGAGTACTCTCCTCTCACATGTAAGGCCCTTGATTCCCCCAGTCAAGGGGACTATGTCATGGAGTATTAGGGAGAGTACTCTTCTTTTTAGAATTTTTGATTTTAAAGTAATAAAGTGTGACAACTCATGGATTATTTTGTTGGATTATAATCTGTTATTTGGTATTATTTCATTGATTGTTTTTTGTAAAAAGTTAAATATTGCGGCTTGATTTTTACTTTTTAACTTTTTTTAAAAATGAAACCAATGAAATGATGATATGTGACAGATTATAATCCGGTGAGTTGTCAAACACATTGTAAGAAAGGAACCCAAAACAAAAATGAATGGGCTCCATATTTTTATCTATTTTATTTTAATTTTCTTTTTCTTTTAATCATTTTTCTCTCATTTACACAACTTTTCTTTTATCTTATTATGTGTAATGTCTAAAATTAGACCTTTATCTCCACTTTTTCCACTACTATTTATCATTATTTTTGAATTTCTATCTATCTCTTTCATCTTTTTCATTTTTCTTTCTCTTTTTTCTTACGCCTCTTTCTATTCACTTTCAATTAAAATAATCCACTCCCCCTATCTCTCTCATCCTAAGACTCAAGACCTTGACCATGATCATTGGAGATGGTCTTAGTAGTCCCTTTTTATTTTATTTTATTTTACAAAAGGGAGATAGTGATGAGGAATGAACGCGGTACAAAATCAGGTCTCAAATTTAACTATTCAATTATTACAATAGTCCTTTTATTTTCTATTTTCCATCTATAATTGATGCAAGAATATAATGAAGCGGAATTAAAAAATGGAACGAATATATAACTAGATTTTCGCCTATACGTTGCCAACAATTTGTTTAATCAGTACGAATAGTGACCCAGATCTTGCAGATATTTTGATTCCAGTGAATAGGATGTCGGAGGGGGGGGGCAGAATTCCATTTCCAAAGCAAATGGGGCTTTATTTCTTTTTTCTTTCCTATTTTTCCTTTTTTTTAAGGCCCCATAGAAGAAATAAAAACCCTAAAAAAGTGAATTTTAAGAATATTAGATCTTTAGAGTGGTTTTAAAGAACTATCATACATAAAATGTAGTGCATTGATGCCTATCAAGTTTAATGTCGTAACAAAACGATTAAACATAACCTATATGAATCTAATGTGCATTATACACATACAAGCAATATGTAATTGTTTCTCTAGTTTGCGATTTAATTGTTTCTAGGAGCGTGGCAAATAAGATTTCCTAACTCACATTTCATATATTTCACTAAAGAAAATTAAGCATGGAGATTTTATTCAAAAACTTGAACCTCCATTTTCAAATTTTCATTTTACTTTTCATTTTATTTAGGGCTTTCCGATGAGCCAGAATTTACAAGTTACAGCATAATATCAACACATGTGAAATGCAGCTTCAACGCATGAATGTTGAATGGCTAAAAAAACTCATATTAAAAAATTAAAAGTTGTGTTGATTGAACTATTATATCATCATCATATTGATCAAGTTGGGGAGCAAATTTAATCGTTAATACCAAGCATGTTATTGGAAAAGCGAGTCATAGTACCATTATTTGAAGTAGTCAAATCAATGTTACTCTTGTAGTCGTAAAGCAATTAATTTAACAATATGTCCATAAGTTTTATATTTTTTTTCCAGTCCGATTTTTGTTAGTCCAAAGTATAACGACTTTCAACAAATTGATAGGTATCATCAATCAAATATAATCTATAAAAAAATAATATAAATTTCCAATAAATGATATCGTGGCATGAAGCCGCTAGCACGCAGAAAGACTTTGATATAGAGGAAAGCAATTCAAGGTGATTGCTGATTCATGAATACATTATGATTCACAACTAAACAAATAAAGTTGTAAAGAAAATGATTTGTTGTATATTTTTAATAAATTGTAGAATAAATTTTTGTATTTGTAAATAATCAACTTTCTGATGAAATTGTACGGGATAAACACACCAATATAATAAACTATTATCCTTACGCGATAAATTGACCAACAAAATTGGATTGAATAAATGCTATATATATATATATTAAAGGAAAAATAGCATTTATATATTAAAAGAAAAAGAATGATAAAATATCCATATCTTTGAAGAAGATATTTTGAAATAATATAATATGTTAAAATTCTTTAAATAGTAAACAAAACCATCTACCAATGTGACCTATATCTGTATAGGCCATATGAGAGTTTTGTAACAAAACCTCTTCTTATATTAGAAGAGTATAAATAAGACATCATCAAAATATAAAAGTTAATATTATTAGTAATAAAATAAAAAAAATATAATTTTAAGTTTGGAATATGGTAATTATATTCCATGCACTAAATTATTTTATACGCTATATTTTAAACATGCCGCAATTAAATCATAATTTTTGTAAGCACACCACTGATTATAAACAAATATGACCTTAGTATATATTTAATTATTAAGAAAAACTACTATCTATTATTTTTACCACAATTAAATTTAGGCTAATTATCACAATATAATCCTAATATTTCAATTTATTGTTCAATCTAACCCTAACTTTTCAAATTTAGCAATTACAACTTCAAATCTCACATTTTTTAGGCAATCTAAAACCTTAATATAATGCTCACAAATTGTAATTAATTAATATTAGTATACAATAAATAAATAAAGATCATGAATATTAAATTTCAGTATTTCTTTTTGAAAATTATCAAATCGCATATAGTGATAGCCCAAAAAAAAAAATCTAATTCACCTTAAACTCGATGAGAGCCTTCTTGATTGGAGTAGTATTTTTGGGATACACAAACCCGCTGAACGGGATGAACCAAGGTGCCCACTATATTTCGCTAGTGACGATTCGTTTAATTATAACAAAAATATAAAAACAAATGAAAAAATTAAAAAATGAAAAATAATATAATAAATAGATCGATAAACACATAAAAAAATTAGTCCATATAGTCTCGCATTAGGTGAATGGCAGAGTCAAGTAATCCACGTGTCATGTTTAATTGCATGTAATTAATTGTCTTTGTTTCAATCTATATAAAATTTACTCAAATCTATTCAAATTTGGATCAATCTATATAAAATTTACTCAAATCTATTCAAATTTGGATACTATCATTTAATCTATAATAAATAAGTTAAACTAGGAAGAATATTTTGAGAAGCCCAAGACAGTGAAAACATGGCCCCATTCAATTGTGTAAATCGGTCCAATTAATTTTGACACATCATGTTGACATCAATATATATATATATATATATATATATATTTTAGGGAATAATCTTTGATTTGAAGAAGCAAATCGAATATGTTTGATTTAGGAATTTATTATCTTTGATTGCAATCTCTTGTACGCTATAAAGTCGTTGCAATGCAAACATGAACTTTGCCATAGTTTTCAATAATGCTTAGTCATTGACCCGGTAACTGTACAGTGTTAATCGGTTTCTAATTCAACTAATAGGTTATTTCAAACTCGGTTGTCAATTCAAGTATATGTGGTTAATAATAATTTTTTTAGTGAAAATACACGAGAATAATGATATATAAATGAAAATTGTTAACCAAAAAAAAAAAGTTGATACAATAGTTTAAAAGCTACTTCTTAATATGTAGGCCATGAGCTCAATCTTTTACCATTAAATTTGTAATAAAATTTTCATATAGATATATATATATAGAGAGAGAGAGAGAGAATAGATGAGTTACATTATATATGTGAAATGTAATTGACCCACAAGTCTTAAATTTGAAAATTGACCTCCATTTGTATGATTCAAATCTATTACAGACATATTTAATAATTATTACATTTATCCCATAAAAATAGTCCTATTTCCTTTTTTTACATAGATATAAAAAATTCATTTAATAGTATATATTAAAAAAGTAAATAAGATCATGTTTTTACTTTATCTTGCCTCCGGCCATATGTCAATTTCGTACTATAATTTTTCATTTATTAATTATTCAACTTTTATAATTTTATTTTGTTGATAATTATGCTCATTAAATTGAGATACATAAAAAGCTAACATATATCTTCAAAATGAAAGTAGCCTATATTTTAGAATAGACTAATTATATCTACACCACTCATTTTACTAAACACACCACATTTTTATTAATGTAAACATCCATAATCTTTGTTTCTTATTGTATTTAAGCTCTTAAAATTTTTTGCTACATTTTTTCTCAAATTTTTTATTTAATTATCCTCTAATTTTCTAAATGATTGAATATATTTAGAAAATTTTGATTTTTGTACCGTAAAATCATATGAAAATACGTAATTGTGTATCATTAGATATTACATTTTTATTTATTTAAACATTTTAAGCAAATATCGCAATGAAATTTTTGGAATCAAGATATCATGATATAAGCTTTCATGATAATAAGATGTTAAAAATAAAAATATGACAAAAAAATAAGTTAATGATGTAAGTGTAAATAATTAAAAATGTAAAGGACGATGAGTATAATTAAAATGTGGTGTAGCTAGTAAAAAATGTGGTGTAAATTTAACTTCCCTTTAGAATGGATGAAAAAGGAATAACAGATTATCATTATGGAACGGAAGTAATACTCAATTGCATTACGTTTCAAATGCTTATCATTAATTGAAAATGAAGACCTTTCAGTGCCGAGTCCTACCATTTGTAGGTAATAATTCAGACAATCTTTTACAAAATAGAATAGAATTATCGTCTTATCTTTAAATAATTTTTCCCTAATTACACAATACACATGGGTAAAATTGTAAATTTATTCCCATTTTGAAAACAATTGTCTGAACAATTATCTATAAATAGTATTTTTCTTTGGCCGACTACCTTCTCAGCGCTTACATGTAAAGCACTTAAAGTAGATGTGAAAAATTCTCAAAGAATAAATGGGAAGGAGTACAAATATGCATCCCTCATTTTAGCTCGTTATATAGTTTTTCTATTGGTAATGAAAAATTACAAAGAGAATCATATATGCCTCTATACTAGTATAGTTGCTTGTTATATGACTTTTACCACGATGAATACTCTAAACTTGATGATAATTGCAAAACAATTTAATTCATGTACAATTTTCTGTTGTGTGATGGTAATTGCTTATATATGCAAATTCTTACTAGATTCTCACTTTAATTCATGCACAAAAAGTGCAAAACAATTATATTTCAAATTTTTTTTGAAGCTGACACTCATAGATTGTATCTTGTTTGTTACAGACATAACTGTGTGTATTTTAGTTCCGCTGGTCAAAAGAAAGGCAACGACTTATCTTCGAATGCTACAAAGTTGTGTGCAAGAGGTTGGCCTTGCCGCGGCTATATATGGATTTTGATAATCAAAATACATATCTTTTACACGATGTCAAAAACATGTTTGATGTTATTAGATTTACACCATATTCAAAAAATAATTCAATATTAATATATTAAATAAATGGTAGAAAGTGAATGATATCGTGATTGACTTTGATTTTTAAGTCGAACACTTACGTAATTTTTTACATAATCACGCTTGACAAAATCTTATTATTTCACACGTAATATCACTTTTAAATTAACATATCAATCAAATAGCACACATACATTATGTAAAATTTGTTTGAGACTTTTGTTTTAAGTCTAGATTTTGTCTTTCAAGTTTTCATTCAATATAAATATCATTCAAACAATTTATTTTATATGATCAAATTCCTAGCTTGGAAAAAATTCTATTAGCCTAGGACTATTGTGCACTATAATAGATGCGTAAAAAATTGAAACAAGATTGAAAATAAGATACGGAAGCCACGGTGTTAACGTAGGATTATAATGCACTGTGCAATTTTACCACATGAAAAATTCAAAAGAAACATTTTCTCTATTATGAACTTTAATTATAGGGTAGTAATTATATGGGTTAATTACACCTAACGTCCCCAACTTTCCAAGTATTTATAGATCAGGTCTCCAACTTTTAATTTTTCTTCTGTGGGTCCTCAATAAAAATCCCCAACTTAGTCCCTCTTGACAGAAAACGTCTAAATTATCCTTTAAATCAGGGGGCATTTTTGGTAAAATATAAAAAATAAATATTTTAATTAAAAAAAAGAAAAATATGGAGAGGGAGACTCTCCCCTCCCAAAGAGGCTACCAGAAATGGCAGTTGGAGGGAGTCATCCTTTGTGCTGCCGGAAATGGCAGCCCCTCAAAGAGGCTACTGGAAATGGCAATAAGTGCTGCTGCCATTTCTGGCAGCACAGAGGGGAGAACTCCTGCCACTGCCATTTCCGGCAACCTCTTCCCCCCCCCCCCCAGTTTTCCTTTTTTTTAATTAAAATATTTATTTTTATATTTTACCAAAAATACCCCTAACTTAACAGGCGAATTAGACGTTTTATGTCAAGATGGACTAAATGGGGGATTTCATTAAAGGTTCAGGACCCACAAAAGATAAATTAAATGTTGGGAATGTGATCTATAAATACTTAAAAGGTTAGGGACATTAGATGTAATTAACCCTAATTATATTGACATCATCTATCTTACTAAACACAACACACTCTAATTGTATTTAATATCCATAATCTTTTCATGTTTTTAGATTAATGCATTAAACTTTTTCTTAGCCATATTTTTATTCTTAATTTTCAATTGATTATCATATATAACAATTATATCCTTCTAAAGATTTCGGTGTGAGAATTACTTAAATTTTTTTTAAGTGAGTCAAAAAAGGAAAAAAATTGTAAAAGTAAAATTGTATATTTTCTTATGACTTTAAGACATACAAATGAAAACTTTTAAATAACAACCATTATTAGGAAATATAAGATATAAAAATTAATTAAATAGTTGAGAAAAAATGCAATAAGATTTGTTGGGACACAAACTTTACAAGTTATAAAGATTAATGACTTTGAACATATTAAAAATATAGTGTAATAACTATAAAAAAATGTGGTATGAATATAACTTCCTTTAATTATATAATACACTTCGAAAAAACTGAGCTAACATGTAAATTTTTGTAAGCTACAATTATTATAATTATTATCATGTTGAATCTGATTGTCTCCGTTTGGTGCAAAGTCTTGCTGGAAATGATGAATTTCTCCTTAATGCGGCTCTCTTAGGTGAAATCAATTCACTTTTAAATGCTTTGAATTGCAAACCATCTACTCATATCTCTCGTAACGGAAACATGGCTGCCCATTCTCTCGCCTCACATTCTCTTGCCCGGTCTATTTGTGGCTCTTGGACTCATTGTATTCCTTGGTTCATTGGCTTGTAAATTTGTCGAGACATACTTGATTAATGATAATTTCATTTCTCCAAAAAAATAAATAAATAAATAAAAAGGGACAATGGAAAGTATTGGTACGTTTCAGGATGATCTCAATAAATGGATAGATTTACCTTCAATAACTTCATTTGATAAATTTTACGATATCTACATCTACAATCTACATCTATCTATTTACGAGTCCTTCTACAGAACCAATGATTGGTTCTGTTAATGTACAAATCACTAGTGATTTCTGGCATTTTATAACTGTATTGGTACATTGACAAAACCAAACATTGGTTGTGTAGAAATTTTGATTTATCTACACCTCTCTATAAAAAAAGGAGTGAGTGCAAAACTTTTAATTTCCTATTTCACCCATAATATTTATCCTACTTTACATTAATACCCTTATTTAACAATTAATTATTTTTTTGTCATTGTTTATATATATATATATATATATTAATCAACAGTTTCTATGACACAATTATTCAATTGTATGGCACAATCGACAAAATTATTCAAGCCTAAAAATTGTAAGGCAACATAACTTAATGTGCTAGATACTCTTTTGGCCTTTTGGCCTTTATTATTATTACTGGGCTTTTGGTTTTATTGAAAAGTGAAAACACACTTCTTACCATCCCTTTGCAAAAAGCTCTCAGTCATCCCCTTGCAGAAGGTTGTGGTCATCTTTTCAAATTTTGCCTTATCTCCTCCCCCGATATAGGTGTTTAGGATTTGCAAATCATTAGGTACTCATTTTGAATTCATTTTTCTCAAAAATTTCCTTATCTTCTCCCTTTATACCAATGATTTAGGATTTCCAAATCTATATTACGATGGTCATCTTTTCAAATTTTGCCTTATCTCCTTCCTTGATACAGTTGTTTAGGATTTGTAGATCGTTAGGTACCCATTTTGAATTCTTTTTTCTCAAAAATTTCCTTATCTCCTCCCTTCATACCAGTGATTTAGGATTTCCAAATAATATACTGTAACCCTTATATATATTTAAATATGAGGACAAAAAGGATCCCTTCATTTGCCTGATGATTCAAAATGATAAGTCAAATTTAGTCTTTTCTGAATTTTGTCCTTCTTTATTGCTCTTACGATCGATCAAGACTGAGTTTTGCAATATATTTTGACACGCCCCACCCTAGTATCTTTGACTTACTCGTGGTGTGACGTACGCCGACGATAAATTCCAACTATAAATTAGAATCTACTGTCAAGGCTCGTGAACATTCTACTTATTCAAGAAAAACTTTGGCAATATCTTCCCTAATTTATTGACAAAGCCAACATGTATGTATCAACTCCCAACACCAACACATTTAACACCTCATAATCTAATAATTTCTCATTATAAGTAACCTCGCCTCATAAATGAAGAAATATACTAAACCGAGTATAATTCACATGAGAACACCCAATACATCATAATAAGTTTAACGCTATGAAACCTATCATTCATAATATCAACAAACCCATAAGAATTCCTATGTTGTCTCTTCAATTCTTGAAATAGCAGGCTCGACTGTAATATGTTGCGCAAACTCCAATTGCTACTTGAAAAAAATCATTTAGGGAAACATATGAGTTAACTAGCCCAGTGAGTGGAGTTTTTAAATAAACATGTCTTGAGAACTCAAAAATATATCTTTTGAAAAATCGCGTATAAAATGAATAAGTCAATCAAGGACTTTCATAATCTTGAAACTGAAATCTCAGTATAACATCAATATTATTAAAATCATTACATGTTGGAACACGTCATGACCACCATTTCATTTAATATTCATCATAAAAATTTACTAGAAAACATCATAAAAATCATTTCATTTCAAGATCATCATAGAATTTTCCCCAAAGAGTATCCAACACCTCATAATTATGATATCAAGTCATACGTGCGTAGACATGAGCTTGGGCCATAGGTACCTTATGACCCCTTCGCTCTAGGAGGTACAACAACCAGCTTGAGCCATAGCTAGCACATAGGCCCTTTTGCCTAGGCGGCGTTCATTTGGTCAACTTGAGCTA
>CAVNYN010235200.1:0-26522 GCA_963692815.1 Nyctanthes arbor-tristis
GAAAGCCGAAGAGTGGAGGATGTCTCACGATGCAAGCCGGATAATGCATGTGATAGAAATTGATCTTTGGGCGTATTACGAGGATGAGCCAATGTTTATTATGTATTTAGGCACCTCGTATGAGTTCGAGATCTATTGTGCCTTCTCCCTCAATCTTGTGCACCATGACAAGATTATGAGGGATAGGCCAATGTTTCTAGTCTAATTATGTGTATGGAAGCTACTATATTACTAAATAAAATTTGGCTTTTGTGGAAGGTTTTAAAACAAGACGTGGAATCCTAATTTTTACTTGTAAAGGTTTCCAAATCTTGTGCTCGGTTTTATATATATATAAAGTGACTTTTATATATATTGTGTTTCTTGTTCTTATTATAGATACTACACTTAAAACTAATTAAGATGACAAACAATATTATTTCATCTAAGGAATAAAAGAGGTTTATTGGCAAGCCGTGCCCTCGATTTTGGACAAAAGTTGTGAAAAGAAATTTATAACGCTTCCGACAAATTCATTTAGTAATAAAACTTTAACCAATGTTTTTATATATCGAGAGGTGTGTCATAGACACTTTACTTAGATGCACTTAACCTTATCTTTATTGAAAGAATAATGCTATTCATCACTAATAGTAATCACCATCTCATATGATGGTGTTGTCATTAAAGGATAAGTGTAATTAAATGTGGAGACATATGATTTATTGAATTAAAGAGATCGGAAGAGCACACGTCTGACTCCAGAATAGCGTTACTCTTTTTGAAAAGATAACTTTTCATACTGTCTAAATCCGTGAGGTTTATGTACAAATTCTTGTACACTTTACATGTACAAGTACTACTTTTCTATGTATGAGTAGACAACTCACATGTACAATGGTCCACACATTGTACACATTGTAAGCTTATAATCACCTTCTCACATAAATTGTATAAGCTTATAACATGTTACCAAATGAGAATTTAAGCTATAGAGTTTAAGAGAAGATGAATGAAAAAGCTTAATTCTATTGAAATATTAATCAGCTATTTATACAAGTGCTTGTGTGGTATTCAGATGGATCGCCAAGACTTCTGAGGATAACTATTGTAAGATACATGATAAGTAGAATACAAGATAGTGATTACAACAAATATACAAGAATCTAAACAATAACTATTTACAAAAAATAATATTTATTATTTACAAAAAATAATATTTGTCTTATATCTCAATACGCCCCTTCAAGATGGAGGACGGATGTACGCTAATCTTGCTATGAACAGTTGCTAATTTTGAGCCAGACAGAGGCTTGGTGATAGCATCTGCTAATTGGTCAGAGGAAGAGACATGAGAAACAAGTAGGAGCCCAGCTTGAACATTTTCTTGTACCTTTTCTTTGACAAAGTAAAAGTCAATGACGATATGCTTCATTCATTTTAGAGTAGAACACAGGGTTGGCACACAAGTACGTTGTACCAACGATATCGCAATAGACAACTGGTCAGAGGAGAGAGACATGAGAAACACGAAGGAGTACATGTTGAACCTTTTCTCAGACGAAATGAAAGTCAATGGTAATATGTTTCATTTTGGAGTAGAACACAGGGTTGGCGCGCAAGTATGTTGCACTAACGTTATTGCAATAGACAACTGGTTTGGAGCTATGTTTGAGACATAGTTTATAGAGTACAAACTGAAGCCAGACAATGTAAGCCACTGTGGAAGTAATGGACCGATATTCAGCTTCAGTAGACAATTGTGCTATAGTGGTTTGCTTCTTTGAGTTCCAAGAAATAGGATTAAAGCTAAGAAAAATAACGTATGCTTGCGTAGAAGTTCGATCAGTGACATTACCTCCCCAATCTGCGTAGGTGAATACATTAAGCGAGATGGGGGAATTTTTGTGGAGAAAAAGGTCACAGTCGGCAGTCCCATAAAGGTAGTAGAGGAGGCGTTTGATAGATGAACAGTGGACGGTAACTGAAGAGTGCATGAACTGTGCAAGCTTGTTGACAGTGAAGAAGATATCGGGTAAGTTAGTGATAGATATTGGAGAGTGTTAACGAGAAAGCGATAGTCAGCTGGGTTGGGTAATGCATTTCCTTCATAGGCTATGGGTATATGAGATGCAGACAGCGGGTAGATGAGATGCAAATACATGGCTGTTGACAAGTTTTGACATGGTGATTTTCGCTCGAGCAAAGAGGTCCAAGATGTATTTCCTTTGAGATATAAAAAGACCAGTAGTATGAGACATCGCATCTACTCTAAGGAAATACGACAATTGGCCAAGATCTTTGATAGAGAATTTCCGAGATAGAGATGTGATGAAATGGTTGAGAAGGGTAGGGTTATTGCCAGTGAGAATTATATCATCGACATATACAAGAAGAATAAGAAGTGTGTTAGTTTTTCGAAGGATGAATAATGAGATATCAGATTTAGAGTTGGAGAAGCAAATTCAAGCAAGAAATTTTTCATGGCGGTGTACCAAGTGCGAGGTGCTTTTTTGAGGCTGTAAAGGGATTTTGAAAGTGACAAACATGTTTGGAGAAGTCTTGATTAATAAACCCTAGAGGTTATTGCATAAACACATCTTCTGTGAGGGATCCATACAAAAACACAATATTCACATCGAGTTGATCAAGATGCTAGTGTTGAGTGACTAATAAGGTAAGAATTACTACCTGACTAAAAGTATCGTGGTAGTCAATGCCGGGTCACTGGTAAATCTTTTTGCTACGAGGCAAGCCTTATATTTGTCAATGGATCCATCTGGCTTGCATTTGAGTTGAAAGACCCATTTTCATCGTATAATATTCTAAGAGGCAAATTTTGGAACAAGGATCCATGCTGCATTTTGGAGTAAGGCATTGTGTTCAGTAGCCATGGCTTGACGCTAAGAGGGGTCCTTCATCGCCTTTTTACTGAGGTTGGTTCTCAATGTGTGGAGTGGGCGAGGTGATAAGGAAGGAGAATTTCTAGAGGGCCTGTGAATGTTGTTCTTGTTGCGTGTAGTCATTGGGTGAATATTTGTGGCGGGAAGATTTGGACATAGTTGCACATGTGGTTGAGATGAGGTTGTCATCCTTTGTAGAATTAGAGGTGTAAGAGGACTAGTTTATTCAAAGAGGCCGGAGAACTATGGAGTTGGCCGAGATATAGGTGAGGAGATGGAAGTGGATTGAGTTATATGTGGTGTAATTGAAATAGGGGTTGTAGATTGTAAAGTGTCTGAGATAGATGCTACATTTGGTGACAATAGAATGGACGGCTTGTCATTATTATGTATAGTTGGGGTTGAGAAAAAAGTGTTATTTGAGAGATCTAATGATCGAGTTCCAGCCACAGAGGGGGTCTTGTGATGATCATCATTGAGAGAATCCATGCCAGGTAGTGGTGTAGATAGAGAGATAGTGAGTAGATTAAGATACGAAAGGTCAGTGTTATCTGTGTTTGTATCTGAGGTTGTATATGGGAAGAAAATGGAAACATGTTTCCACAAATTGAACAACCGACGTAGAGACGCCTACTAGTGTGATCATAGCATACGTAGGCACTCTGGGAATTGCTATAACCAAAGAATACACAAGGTTTAGATTTTGACTCAAGTTTGTGACTTGTGTATGGACGTAACCACTTGTAACAAAGACAACCAAAGACGTAGCTTGTGGAAATTTTGTTTAGTTTTGAATAATCGTTCATATAATGAGACAAGGTTGAGATTAACTTTTGGCAGTCAATTAATCAAATAGATGGCAGTCGAGAAAGCAAAAGACCAGTATTTAGTTGTGACAAAAGCATGTTGTAGGAGGCTTAACCCAGTTTCTACAACATCGTGATGTTGTCGTTCAGCGTACCATTATGTTCAGGTGTATGTGAGGGCGTGGTGAGGTGAGTGATGCCGTTTTGGGAGAAAAAAGAGGAGAGTGCAATAAATTCACCTCTATTATCAGTAAATAGGCTTATAATTTTGGCTTGAAAATAGTTTTCTACTAGAGCTTTTTACTTAATGAACACATCACGAAGCTCCATTTTTTTCCTTAAAGGGTATAGCCAAATATATTTACTATAATGATCAATCTCAGTAAATGTTATCGGAGATGTCCAAATAGTAGAGTAAATAATTTGTAAACGTGCAGAACTTGTAATACTAGATTGATGAAATGGTAACTTTGTACTTTTATTGTATTTGCACTCATTACATGTAGAAATAGTATGCTTATTTGACGACAACAACAAAGCATTTATAGAAACTAAATGATTTAAAATCTTGAAAGAAGGGTGGCCTAATCTAGATTGCCATGTATCTAAGGTAGACTGAATAAGAGAAAAGGCAAGGATTGGCTTGGCTCTCCAAGATGATATTGCACAGATGTCATCCTTATCTGGTCTCCGTAAAATTGGAGTCCCGGTCTACAAAATTTTTGACAAAGAAACGAGAAGGTAAAAATTCAACACCAACATTGTTTTATGAATAAAATTTGTTAACATAGATTAAATTGCGTACCGTGCTAGGTGCACAGAGCATGTTAGATAGCATGAAACGATGAAATGAGAATTTGCAGAGGAAATAGTCGTTTGACCAGTGTTTGTGATGGGTAAGCCTTTACCTTCCCCATTGTGGACGTCGGCTAATCCAAGGTAGTTAGAATGCAAAGAAAGGTTGTCAATATCATTGGTTATGTAGTGTGATGCTCTAGAGTCTGGAAGCCACTCATTAGCCGGATAGAAAAGTTGAGTTACAACATTGATAGAAAGTGGTGGTGCAGAGGGACGAGTTTGATAATGGGCCGGAGATGGTTTATTGTTCCATGGGAGAAATTCATATGAAAGGCACCGTTTTGCAGTGTGGCCTTGCTGGCTACAAAGTTGATACTAACCCTTATAGTTGCATGGACCATTGGTGTTAGAGGAATTGGATGAGTTGCAGTTGGATTGGTCGGGTTGGAGGATCTGAAGTTAGAGTTTTGTCGCTGTCGTTATCAATTATGTGATGATGATTTGCTAGTGTTGTTTGCTGGGACCAAAAAGGTTTGAGTTTGGGGTGGTTTGTATTTGAGTTTCACCGGTGACAAGCTTTTCATGGAGCTCATCAAAAAAGATGGATGAGTTGCGAGTTCTAACATCTTCAGATTGACCATTATATTCTGGACCAAGGCCACGCAAAATGTGAAGGATTAGCTCGTCAGGATCAGATGTCGCATTCATTAGTGTCAAATTATCCATAGTATTCTTGACACGATGCATGTACTCTATTATACTAACATCGCCTTTGTGGAGTTGGCAAAGGCTGCTTTTCAAGTGCATAATACATCCCCTTGACGGACGCACATATGTATTTGTAATTGTGCCGCGGCAATAAAGGACACCAGGTTTGGAGAAATGGAGCTAACTAAACATTCAAGAGCAACTTGTCCTGTCGAATCCATCTTGAGTAGTCTATATTGGGAAGAACGACATTTGGGATAGAAATATTCAGAAGATTTGTGGGTGGACATAGAAGTGTTCCATCTACAAAACCCGCAAGGTCATACCCGACCAACAAGTTGCGAATCTGTATAAACCATGCAAGATAGTTGGTAGGGTGAGTTGAATAGACGTCGAGATTGAGAGTTTGTGACGATAGGAGGAGAGAGGACATGTGAGTTTGGAGGAGAAGGAGAAGGAGAAGGATTGAGTTCAATCCCATTGTTGCCGGAGGGATCGTTCCCTGCGACCGTTGGTGAAACGGAGGGGTTGGTGCTAGTTATGGATCGAGGTTGATTGAGAGAGCGCAATGCTTGTGAAGAAAGATAAGAAAAGAGCTTACTGCTTGTGAAGAAAGAAGCGGCGAACAGTTGGAAAAAAAATCCCAAGAGCGTGCAAACTCGTTAAAGCATTTAAGTTTTGATATCCTATAGAGTTTAAGAGAAGATGAATGAAAAGCTTAATTCTATTGAAACATTAATCAGATATTTATATTAGTGCTTGTATGTATCTAGATGGATCACCAAGACTTCTGAGGATAACTATTCTAAGGGGTTGTTTGATACTCTTTTTCATTTCTCTTTATAATCCCACCTACCACTGATTTGACTATTGATTTGACTACTTTTCATCTATAATCACAAATTTCAAACCTATATTAAATCTACACCACTCATTTCACCTCTTTATAATTTCTCTTTATAATTCAATTTGAATAAATAGCTTCAAACAACCCCTAAGATACATGACAACTAGAATACAAGATAATGATTACAACAAATATACAAAAATCTAAACAATAAATATTTACAAAAAACAAATATTTATTATTTACAAAAAATAATATTTGTCTTATGTCTCAATATATGAATCTCGATACACTTTGGAGCGTTTGGCAAGAGAGTAGTTTATTTTTTTTTTGGTTTACGATCTCTACACGGCAACATTTTATTAGTTTTATTTTTTTAAAAAGTCAAAAAGCATAAGTCAAGTCGCAATATTTTACTTTTTACAAAAAACAACTAATAATATAATGTCATGTAGTGTATTATAAATCAAAAAAATAATTTACTCCTTTGCCAAACACTAATGTTTGTTTGGTAACCATTTATAAAAGGGTGCATTTACAAATGGATTTAAAATTTAAATTTTGTATAAGTTTTGATATTTAATTATGTCATATAGAAGTAATGATTAAAATAATGTGAAAGTCCATATCACATTCGTTAAGCCCCTATTTGATCATTTTTATCAAAATACATTATAATCTTACTTATTACGGATTTGATAACTACTCAGTTATAACCACAAATTTTAAATTTTTATTAAATTTACACTACTCATTTCACATCTTTATAATGTGTCTAAAATTTGAAATTTAAAGTGATCTATAAATTTGTTTGATTTTTAAATTGGAAAATTCTATTTGGAGAAATGAGTAGAAAAAAAGGTGACAAAATAGAGATGTGTCCTATGTGATGATTATTGATGAAAAAGTCATATGATGTATTGAAAAATAAGACGATGCTATCTAACAATTTTATTTAAGTTTTTATATATTATATTTTGTTCAAGTTGTAGAACTCTTTTAAATTTGGAACCTGGAAGGATACCTGTCGCCTTCCAGATTGCGTACCGAACAATCCGATTCTTAAATAGCTGAATGGCGTTTGAGGTTGCCAAGAGCGTCAGATAACGAATATTTCCCCACTGGGCAACCCCAATTTCTATAGATTAGCACAGGCCGAGCACCTTTTTTGGTCTGCTATCAAAGTCAACTTCCAATTCTTTATTAATTTGTACAGGAAACCCTATTTGCCATATTTTCTTGGGTATAGAATTGGTTGCTATATTTTCCTTAACTTCTACTGTCAAGATTCTTGATTTTCTGCTATTGGGTTGTTTTGATTTATTGAAGAACGATGGGTGTGGGTTTATCTGTGCTTATTGGCTTAAAAGCAGCAACATTATTCATGGTTTTTACATTTATTAGAAATCTTGGGTTTACATTGCTGGCAATTCCAGTTTTGTATGCAGCTTTAGTCTCTTTCTTGGTTGCAATTGCTGCACATCCGTCCATTGATCTGCCAATACTTTTGGGTAAAGGCACAGATGGGAGATTTCCCATTTGGTATCTAATTATGTTCAGTCCATATCTATATTTTGTGAGAGGATTTTCGGCATTGAGAAGGTTGAGGAGTAGGGAAGCTCCATATAGTGAGATTTCTGAAGGATTATATGTTGGGGGGTGGCCTTCTTCGCCTGAGAAATTGCCACCTGGTAACCCAGCAATTATTGACTGCACTTGTGAGCTGCCAAGGAAAACAGAGCTTTCAGGACATGCTTATTTGTGTATTCCTACCTGGGACACACGGTCGCCTCAGCCAGCTGACATTGAGACTGCTGTGAAGTGGGCCTGTAGAAAAAGGGCTCAGAAGATACCGGTTTTCATCCACTGTGCATATGGTATTATGTGAACTTCATTGTCCGATTATAATTTTTCTTGTTAAGTAAACGATCAATGTGTAGTCTCCCAGCCTTAAATTTATAGTTCTTTCCGTCTCTTAAGCGCCCCCCCTTCTTATGTGACACAGAGCACATAACATTGACTGGTTTCTTGAGTGGGCATGTCTTGGTAGAAGAGGTAAAACACTAACTTCAAACAGTTGCTAGAAACATATGTTATAACTTGAAATGAAATCTTATGAATATCTCTCCATTGTGTTTGCTACTACATGCCAATAGTTGTCTGATCATCCAATAGTTGCTGTTGTAGGCATCATAGATTTAGTGGCTGTTTGGAGCTATTTATTCAAATTGAATTATAAAGAGAAATTATAAAGAGGTGAAATGAGTGGTGTAGATTTAATAAAAGTTTGAAAGTTGTGGTTATAAATGAGCAGCTGTCAAATTAGTGGTCAAATAAGTGGTAGTTGATTAAATTTATGGTAGTTGATTAACAAAGAGAAATTATAAAGGGGTGAAATGAGTGGTATATATTTAATAGAAGTTTGAAATTTGTGGTTATAAATGAGTAGTTGTCAAATCAGTAGTCAGATCAGTGGTAGATGGTATTATAATTTATTTTGATAAAGAGGATCAAACAGGGGCTAAATTGTTTTGATAAAGAGGATTAAACACCCCTTTAGGGTAGACTGTTTCTATCCACCTTAAAGTCTAACCAAGAAATAACATTTATTTCCACTTTAACTGAATGTTGAGATAATTCTAGTTCTATAATCATTTTAAGACTTGAGCAGCAATCAAATTTCAAATGTTACTGCTGTGTTTTCATATATTAAATGTATAATGCGCCATTGGAATCCCTGCCAGTTTGTATGAATATTTAGTTAGCTGCCTACTTCCTTCTCCCCAGGATCGAACATCAGTTGCAAGCATATTGCGCACGTTTGAGACTTGACTCTCTAGAATGTAGTTCCTTGAAGTTGGAACTTGCTTACTGGTGAAGATCAGTAAGATCAGTCATATTTTATTAATGGATCTTCGTATAGTTTCCAAATCTTGGTTAAAGTATACATTGTAATGTAGGTTGTGTTTTGGATTTTTTTTCTGTCTAGCAGTTAGTTATTTGTGACTTTTTTTCCTCAGAATGTGAAAAAATAGTAGTAGAAGGAGAAAAGCCCGTAGCAAGTGATGATCTCCATAATTTAATTCATTTTTATATTTAAGATGAAAAACACATTTACCACAATAAAGCTGCTTTAAAGCTTTTTTGGTCCCGGTAGTTGCTGGGAGATCCATTTTACCTGGGTAGCGGACTTCCGTAGTTTTGCTGCTTTTGCATAATGAGGTAGAATAAGTGGTGTAGATTTAATGGAAGTTCGAAATTTGTGGTTATAAATGAGGAGTTATCAAATCAGTGATTGGTGAAATTTGAACGTGTTTAAAAAAGGAGAATCAAACACCCTCTTAAACTATATGCATAATTTTCATTGGGTTCATATATAATTTACGACTCGAGTGTGGTTTAACATGTTTAATTTGTGAAAAAAAATAGCCTTTTTAGGATAATGTCAATGTGTCTCCTGTTAGTAGGCTGTTAATATAAGCTGTTTTTTGATTATTTTCCATGAACTGCTCTGTGTTTTAATTTTGATTGAACATACTTCTTAAGCAGTTTCTTGATTCTATTTGCCCCTAAATGCCAGGTTTTGAAACTTTAATCAGTTTTTTCTAATTATCGCATCAACTGCTTTAGGTCATGGCCGTAGTGTTGCGGTGATGTGTGCACTATTGGTAGCTCTTTGCTTGGCAGAGGATTGGAAAAATGCCGAAAAGCTAATCCGAGAGAAAAGACCTTATATTCGGATGAACGGCCTTCATCGCAAAGCCTTGGAAGAATGGTCAAAAGACCGGTTATCTTCTTCCACAAGAAACCAAGAAGTTGGCGTGAGTTCTGTAATCTTTTCGTGATTTTGAGATTACGTGGCACGTGGATGTGCTTTGGAAAGTCAACGGTTGAGTGCATTCAGGTGGTCAGTTGTATTTTGATTATAGATTAGT
Source organism: Nyctanthes arbor-tristis (assembly GCA_963692815.1). Taxonomy (NCBI): domain Eukaryota; kingdom Viridiplantae; phylum Streptophyta; class Magnoliopsida; order Lamiales; family Oleaceae; genus Nyctanthes; species Nyctanthes arbor-tristis. Next base: position 9,977 of record CAVNYN010235200.1, read on the forward strand.
CTCCTGAAAAAAAATACTTGCAAGAGCTTCATTGTCGACATTTTATTTCATTGTCATAGGTGGTTATGATAGTTGCATACCCATATATGTGTATGCTACTACATAAATATAATATTTATAGATTTAAGCCAAGATTGACGTGAGTAATGAATCTGCTGCGGGAATCAGTTTGGCGCTGGTGTTATGTAGCGTGCAAATTAATACACATGGTCGTTTTACACCATATGGTGCTATATGTATAGCGGTAGATCGGGAATATATGAAGTCCAGTACATAGTTGAAAAGATAAAAGTTTAGCTCGAGAATCCTCTAGATATGATTGGAGGAACTCTAGATAATCTGAGTACAATAACCAGTTTGGTATGCAATACTGAACACGATAACATAGTCTTGCCTGCCTAATCTAGCTGACTTTACAAAAAGGAGCAAAATTCAGCATCCGTGGACTTTGTACAAAAACTATCTAACATGACGTATCCGACGGACTAAATTTTTACAGTAGCTCACTCAATGGGGAGGGTTTCAAATTCCAGTTGGGAAGGACGGCAGATTCTCAGTCATTCCGATCATGCAAAGCTAGGACTTCGATCAAATCAACAAATCACTTGGGAGAAATTAGGACTGCTCATGCATTTGCATATCACAAATACAGAAACAAGAAAAATTTCAACACCGTACAACATGAAAATGATCAAACAATAAATGTATGACACAATATAGGCGCTAGATTGAAACCATTGTACAACCAGAATAGAATAGACAAAATATGGCCACTCTTTCGACAGCTTCATGTTATATTCCAAAGGAACTTTGAGTTCTTGACATAGAAAGTTCATAAACAAAACTTCAGAATTATCGGACAAATAGAGCAACAAACGGGAGTTAGATATAGAAGAGGTAGGAAAAATAATCCATGTTACCTTTTAAAACGATCACAGTTGATGCACTGGATAGTCTAGAGATAACACTTCTAACCAGTAAAAACTCCAAGCCAGCCACAATGCCATTCCTGATAAACTGAAATGACACAGATTGAATTGTTATACTTTAATTAGTCATTAATAAGAAGCCACTTGGTAAATTTCATGTACGGATATCCAGATTGATAATGAGTCAAACCATTGTAGAATATTTAAGACAGTCACCGCCAAAAATTTTCATACTTCTCGCAAGGATATGCATTGTCTAAAGACATAGGTTTTTCAGTTTTCTAAAGAGGAGCGTGCACAAAGAATCGTTAATTACAACAGCCATTTTGGCAAAGACATTATCTTAAGCTAATTCTCACCCCTCAATAAAAAAGGAAAATGGACACGATTCTTCTATAACAAGATAAATATTCCACAGGCTGTACAACTTGCTATCGCGATCAAAACATATTCAATTCTGACAGGTCATCCATAGGTATCTCGAGGCCAACGGAATCATGGTCTGGCAACACGTCCTCGTCAAAATTGAACCAAGAACTGAAATCCTGTGTCTCCACCCATTTCAGCATCTACCCCTAGTTCTATAGAATCTATATCATTCATTGGCAAATTTGAGAAGTTCGTAGATTTCATTCTCTCCTGCGAAGAATCTAGAGGGACATTACCAGAAGACATTAATCTAATGTCTCTTTTATTTACAAAACCATTTCCCGATGTTGACAGCTGAGCTGTTTTCTGCTTGGGCTTTGCTTTTGTTTTACGCTCACCCTTAGAACCACCCATTGCTGAGCGTCCGGCTTTGGAAGCTGGGTTTCTCGTTGAAGTATCTCTATCTCTGTCTCTCTCACTTCTCTTTCCCTTTGCATCACCAGAAATGCCAGGAGAAGCTCTACCACTGACATCATCAAGAAATACTTCCTTTTTCTTTCCTCTGTTAAATATTGGCCCACTTTTAGCAAAATCCTGGTCGGATTGATGACTTGAAGTTTCAAATACATCTGCTGAACTCCCATTGCCATAACCAGGTAAGGAGCCTGTTCAATGATGATGTATTAAATAAATACAGCTTAACTGAATGAAAATGGTGAATTTAAACTTTTCAAAGCATTCAAGAGCAGGTCAACGCACATAATTGCCTTTTACGAGCTTCAAGCAAAATAAGATCAGTCATATAAGATAACAAATGCAGAGAAGAGAAGGAATTCAACATGTTATATAACTTCTAGGGTGACTTCAAGAAATACAACTAGGAAAGTACAACTGGAAAGTGTCCTCCGGGGTGGGCGGGTGGCTATATTTTACAAGATTAAAAATCTTACCATTAGCAACTGTGACACGGGAAGGTGCAGCATAAACAAGATCACGGATTGTAGGCTCAGCGAAGCAACTTGCTCCCGTATCTTCAAATTTCTGACATCTGGAAAGTGTCCTCTTGGCAAATGCCAGTGCAGATTGTTTTGACACTTTGGGTATTCCATGTTTAGAAGCAAAGCTTCCTCGAGTTGCCTGTCAAAGTTTGAAAAGATTGCCTGTTGTTAGACCCCAAACACAGTAGCAGTATATCTGACAGGTTCCAAACATAGAAGTGCATAACATATGATGTATAATTTTCACGTTTCTATACATTTAATAAATTGGCAACACAAATCTGGCGGATTATGTGTTATGACTATCATTAGAATTGAGGGTGATCATTTCGATGTTAAGCTCTTTTAGATTGAACCTATGGTTGTCATAGACAAAATAAATAATTAAATATATTAAGAGATTGAAGATTGTTGTTCAATTTTATTTCCCTAGTAATTTTTCTTTTTGGTTTGATGATAAAGAAATTATAGATGTTCCCTCTTGAGCTCTATAAAAAGACATAATATTTGTTACTTTGTGTCTACTTCTAAAAGCCAGTAAGCTTCATCATCATAGGTCCAGCAAACCATGTAGATGTTTCCACATATAAAACCATGTATGCAGTACGCAGCTTTTCCCGAATCCCGAATACTTCACAGTTCACACACTGAATAACATATATCACTCCAATTATTGATCCAACATTTTTTCAGAGAACCTAGCATCGATAAATCAGATAGGCAAACAGAAAAATAGTACGTAGTCCATTCTAACAGAATTGGTAGAATAGGAGTATCATTCAATTTTGATATCTTTTACAAACATGGCAGGTGGAAAACGCTTTCTTTTTTTTTTTTTTTTTTTTTTTCCTCTTCTGCTGAGGGACTTGTACAGGCCAACCTCTCACACTTAATAACAACTTCCCAGATTAAGCTAGGCAGGCAATATACAGATTTGGTCTTGTTCTGACATCTCTCATTTTTGTTAAGTATATTTTCATTTGCTGTTTTAGACTGGAATTCTGGTATGATGTGCAAGTACCAACATCCAGCAGGTTTGCATGGAGTACGTAGTGAAGTAAAGCTTCACAAAGATCCATTCTCCTATAATTATTTTCATCATCATTTTTAGCGCACCAACTCAGATTCTTATTAATCATTATTAATCCTTTTTTTTTTTTTGGGTAATATGAGGATAATGATTGAGGTTGACAGAACACAAATGTCCATAGTACAACTTCCCAACTATTATGGCTCCATGCAAAATAGAGAAAAACTAATAAATGCTTACCAAAAATTTATTGTATGCCAACTCAACAAGTTTATCCATTGCAGCCTGCTCAGGATTCCTGTACAATAACAATACCATATTCAACATTACATGACCCTAAACAATTATTTGGCAATTTTTGAGAACATTAATACCAAATGCTGATAAAAAGAATCAGTGAGGAGCACTTTACCGTCTTTCAACATCATTTCCTTCTTGAACAGCCTTGTACAATTTATCCAAGCACGTTTTCTTCCTTTCGATCTAAAGGTTGAAGCATAAAATAGACGACAAACTATGCTCAGTAAGACAGGCATGTATATATTATGGCAGTAAGGCCTCCGGACAATGTTTCAAGATAAGATGATGTACATCTAGTGTACAGTTTTATAATATGAATGAAAGAGAGAGAAAAACAGAAATGATGTCAATTGAATGACCTGTTGATGAAGTCCTCTCTCTAGCTGCATAATTTCAAGGTTGATTAGATTGTCTTCTTTATCATCCAAGGGAGGCTGTATTAATGCATCCGAATAAGAGACAACACAAAATGGATAGAGAACGTAATGAAAGATTCTAAAAACAATTATTCGATAATAAAAGGCGTTTCATCTTTTCAGCTAAGTCAGGGAGTGGTTTACAGAATTCCAGAAAAAGTAACATAAGGGTATTGGAAATTTATGGATAAGCTTTGGCACTTGATAAATGCAAAAACCATTTATACCGTACCATGACTTCAGGAAACAGACCAATACTCTGGAGCTCCAACATGAGTTTGTCTTCTAGAGGCATGTCATTGTATTGGCAATCAGAGGAAGAAATGCCATTACTTTTTGTCTGTGCGCCTTGTGGATTGTAATCACACCTTGAAAGTCTAGCCAACAATTCAATCTCTGAATGCTCATATCTAACCTCACCCTGTAGCAGTTCAGAGTTACATGGATGTACTCTAGAACTATGGATTCTGTTATCAGTATTTCCACCACAGGAAAGAAATAGATTAGGCTCAGTGAAGTTCTGTTTATCCCTATTTTTACTTTCAGGATGAATGAAGCATGGATCATCAGGTGAATCCCATGGTCTTTCATATCCATTTTCGTTACATTCTTCAATTTCATCTTCAACAATAAGAGCCGATAGAACCCTTTGATAAAGTGTACATCCTCTTGCATCTAGGCTTCCAAAAAGAGAGGAATTCTGAAGCTGCTGAACAAATTCCGTATTATCAGAAGATTCTTTTAATCTGGTCTGATTTTTTATTTGCCCGTTCATATCAACAGAGGCTGAATCAGAGACAGAAATTTCCCCATGCCCTTTATCATCCTGAAAGAAAAAAGGGAGATTTTAAAATATCAGATAAGGCTTATTCATAAAAGATATGTAGACGATTCCCTTCAAGCGTTTGTAATTACTGTATTTGGAGTTCCAGTGGCTGCAAGAGCCACACGAATGGATTGAATGCAACAAATTTTCAGCTTAAGTATTGGTATTAGAAATTAAAAGAGTGGGCAGAGATGAGAAGAAAAACCATTTTCCGCTGAATATTATTTCCAGGGACAAATATCTTATTCATGTTCCCATTATATTCTTCCACTGATTTCACCTGGTTCAGACAAAAAGAAAAATATTATGAATCGAACTGCCCATCAAAGACAACCACATAAATTAATCCACCAGTTAAAGTAGTCACCTGTTGTGATAAGTATGAGCTTTCATCTGGGCTAATAAAAGCAAAGAATAGCTCAACTTTCTTCCAGAATAGGCTCGAACAGGCAAGGACTACATAAAAATGAAAAATTATGTAATTATTTCCACTACATATGAGAAAAGAAAAGGAGCAATTGCTGACAGGCACACACCATTGGAGTTGCAAGCAAAATTTGCTGCTTCTAGAAGCTCTTCACGGTCATCCTCTGATTCCCCTGGAAAGTTATATGTTCAGCAATGTAATTCACAACTAACACATCAAGGGAAAACAAATGCTTATGATGACTTTCAGTTTCTCCCTTTATACGAATCTTCAAAGCTTGTTTCAATTTCTTTATTATCTGGGAGGAGGAGTTAGATACTTTTGCATAACATCACCTCATTTTCAGTTCTCAAAAATAAAATACAAACTGAAAAAGAAAGTGAAATCAGATTGATAGATTCTTCAGTTTGCCACCATCTCTCAAAAGAAAGGTGTCCATTCAACTTCACAAGTTGCATGAGATTTTAGGTGATAATTTTATCATAAATGTCTATATCATGCAGCAAGAAGGGGGAAAAATTCAAAACAAAAAATAAAAATCAATAAATGGAACAATTGCAGAAAAATAAATTTCATGGCTACATAATTCAGGGGGTGTACCACTAAAATCAGGAGAGCCTCCATTTGCCACGTGTACAAGACGAGAGAAACCTTTGCGATCTGTTAACTTCTTCAAAAGACGGCCTGGCTTACTGGGACAGTTAAAAAAATACATCATGAGCGAGAGAACCGGAACATGTCCACAAAAGCACTACTTTAGACCATCTTTGGCGCTTAGTTATAAGGGGAGAAAAGATTTTTAAAGAAATACTTTTCTCCCCTTATTTATAAGGGGAGAAAAGATTTTTACTGACATACTTTATCAATCTTGAAAATAAGCAAGCTTACAAGTCACCAAACATGCTCTTAATCTGCAAGAAAAAATAACATGGTACCTTCCATTTTTTTCAGAACCAGAACGAGCAATACGCAAGGGATTGGTTGGTGCTGCCTTATCTAATTTCTCTCTCGTTGGTGAAATACTAGGCCTAGAAAATGGCGAGACCCCTCCACTATGCCCTTCTTTCTGTATACCATCACCAGTTTTTTCTTTAACAACAATTTTATTCTTTTTTATAAGAATTGCAGGAGATCCAACGTCCAGACCTCCATTTTCAACTTTTTCTTCCACACCTCCACTCCCTACACCTCTCTCCTTTAGTCTGTGGTCCCCCGCCCCAGATTCTTCACTTTCAGATAATCTAGCAGGGGATGAAACGTTTTCAGGTTTAACTTTGAAATTAGGAGTTCCTGTGGTGGCACTTCTAGAGAGAAGGGTAATATTCGTTCCTCCAGAGCCTAATCTAGAACCAAAATCTGAAGGGGAACATCCTTCAGATTGCATCGGTGTTTCATCATGGTTTGATACTGGCACAAGATTCGTCCTCCTCGTACGAGCCATCTTCTGTGGCCTCTGCCCAACCCATTGAGTGATGGGTGGAGAGGATGATCCTGCCGGTATACTACGCTTCCTATTGTTGGAGCCGCCAACTGAAGGATTTCTGTTAACACCTTGAGGTTGCTCCCAGATCTCCAAAGCTCCAGATATACGGGATACATTAGAAGCTGAAGTGGAGCCACCGATAAAGCCACTTCTAGGTGCCCTTGAGGCCTTTCCTTTTACCACCGGACTAGGACAAACAGGATTTTCCTCGGAATTATTCAACCTAAAACAAGGATATAAACAATCAGCATCATAAAAACAAAATTAAGTTTTAGGGGGAAAAAGACACTGTTGAAAACATCAGAAGCCAATGACACCATGCCACGAAGGCATATCAGCCACAGAACATATGATCTCCCGAATGCTACCAGCATCATAGGGGGAAAATTGATGCTTACTTCATGTTTCCTTTTCCTAAGACTCGCTCCTTATTCGGTCCGGCGTAAAGATCCCTTGAAAGGACAGATTTTTCTTGTTCAGGTTTCACTGTTACATGAGAACTAGAACCAGTAGGAGAGGACGTAGAGTCCAATTTGTTACCACCACTTGCACCACCAGGTTCACTCATAAGCTTATGATGAATGGTTCGCTTCATTTCCCCGTCAGAGTCTATAGGTCTGGAAAAGACTGCACCTACTGACCGTTTCGTTCTCATTTTCTTGTCCCAAACTTCTCCCCCAGGTGGTAATTTTCTTTTCTTTTCCTCAAAAATGTCTGCATCTGCATTATTATCTTTAAGCAGGCCTCGTTCTTTTGTCATTGCCAAAGGCTGCCGTTGTAATTGATTGTCCCGGCATTCTGCCTAAAAGAGGAAATAAAATTTTATTACATTTTAATAAATAAATGTATGGATTTTTTTTTCCCTTTTTTTAGAAGAAAAAAACGAGATTCTCAACAATTTCAATGTATGGCCTAATTTGCCATTATTTCCGCAGTTATGCTTGTTCCCAACTTGAAACATGGTAGCAAATATAAGATTGTGAAAGGCTAAATTGGCGGCATGGCAGAAATTTAAAAAAAATATATATGAAGAAGAAGAAGAAGTCTGCAAAGAGAATCGAGGAAAAAGTAGTCACGTTGAAATTGGTGCAAGATCTTTCCTATTCACTGTATAAGAAATGGAAACTTCTAAACATGAAATGCTAGGTCTCCTCTTTTTTTTTTTTTTTGTATGTGCGTGGGGGGGGGAGATTTTTTGGTTTTGGGGGGTGGGGGTGGGGCAGAGAGAGAGAGAGAGAGAGAGAGAGAGAGAGAGAATCACTAACCCGAGTTTCTGCAACGGACGTTCTAACACGCTTATTCGGAACAATATTCTTTGGTCTGTCCTCAAATTTATGCCCTACCATTTCCGTAGGACTTTTATGCAACTGGGTTCCTGTCTTCAAGTTGGAACTAGCTGATCGATCATTCGTCACTGGCTCACTCCGCTGCTGCTTCTTGGGGGTCATGGGCCCAAAATACTTGTTCAATTTATCCAAATGTTCGTCCAGCTTTTTTGCTCTACCACTAGTCAAAAAGCAGGAAATTTTCAAGAATTTAAGCTGTAGACGTGATAAACTGAATGCAAATGCATTTCTTTGTATCACTTGCAGGAATCAGCGTGGTCATTCTAACAACTTGCTACTAATTCTTCAAGCAATATGCAGCATGGAATACAGAACAACTTGATTTTGAATAAGTTGCAGCTAGTAGGATTTTACCGTGATGAAGAGACAATTAGATGGCCATGGATAGGATTAACGCAACATTTCTAAACAAGTTCAGAAATGAAATGAGGAAAAATTTACCTAGCTTTCACACGAGTGTCGATGATGCTAGCTCTAAACCTTTTTAGTTCGTCCATCACTATCGGAGGTGAAGCCTTCAGATGAGCTGAAGCAAATAAATTTTCCTCTGAGCTGCTCCCAGCCGAAAAGCCCAGAATTCTCCTTAACTCACTTGACCGTGGATGTTTTTGATCACCTATAACAATTGGCTCCAACATCAGAGATTGAGACAATGCAGGAACATCCCCAGCTGGCATAGCAACCACCCTAGAGTTAGCCTTCCCAGAACCAAACATCCTACTTTCAGCACCATCTCTAAAGCTTCCAGACCTATTCATACTAGGACCAGAGTAAGTCCCTCTTGGTCCATTCTGATAACCCCCAGCAAAACTAGAGTCCGGGCTAGCCAAAGTCATTTCAAATCTAGCATTTCCAGCCATCACCAAGATTTAGTGCCAAAATTTCATATCTACAGAGTGCCTTCTCCTCAATGATGTTGTGGGAATAAATCAACTACCTCAGATGCTAGAAAGGCACAACATCAGATATAGACCAGACACCAAGAGCAAGCATCTGCAAAAATTAAGCTTCTGCTTTCAGAAACTAATTATGATCCATCAAATTAAACATCTTTAATAGTTAACTTTACAAGGGCTTACTGTTCACATGCTAATATAGAACGTTACCGAACTCCATTGATGCTAAAAAAAATTTCCGCCTTACAAAATTTTCACATTTCAGATAGTCAAAAATATTAAAATTTCTTAAAGCTATACGATCATCATAACATAATATGGCATCAAATTTCGACCCATTACTTAAAAAGTCTTGGACCTCCATAGGAATTTGAAAAACTAGAAAACCAATGCTGAAAACTATAAATTCACTGTTCAAGGATCACCGGACGTGTATTTGATGAAAGTATATTAACTTTCAGCAAGTTCTTCACTTCAAAATAAGCAGCTAAAGAGTAAAACCAGAGTCAAAAATCCGCAGAGTACAATTCCATTGTGGTTATATCATTACAAAACGAAGAACAATTGGAGCTTTAACTAGCATTAAAACCACTGGGTTTTAAGCAAAACAAATAGCATCATTCACATTAAATCAAAACCTATTCACATAATACAAAGTCTAATTTTATCAAAAGCTAACAAAGAACCACCAATTAGAGTTCTTTCCAAGTTATTCCATCTAATTAAAACCCAACTCTAATCCGGGAAAAAAATTCTAGGGTTTAAAAATACGCGCTTTCCGGAATTGAACCCAATTACTCAACATTTTCGATAATTCAACTACGCGGACTTAAAGAAGAATTAAGAAACTCACCTGCATTCGTCGATCAAGCGAGATCGAAGAGAGAGAAACGCGGAGAAGAGGCAGAAGGAGAAAAGCAACAGTAACAAGATTATAAGCTGGAATTTAATTAATTATTTTTTTACGTCAGTAAAGAATCTGCGTTTAAGGAATGGGATTTGGGGACGATTTTATAGTGCAGTACGGTACACATTGCAAAAATTTAGGGCAAAAATTTGTAAGAAGTCCAAAAAAGGGCCCCAAATTGGGTCTCTTGTCGAATGAATCTCTATTCGTGTTTGGCTATGCCTAGTGGTTTACTTATAAGTAATTTATTGACACCTCCATACAGAATAATGTTTAGGAAGAAAGTTTCTTGTACTCTAGGCTAGAAGTATCTAAAAATACTGAACTCAGTAGCAAATAAGTAGTTGACAAGTAGATATGAGAATCCACTTTATTTTTTAATTTGAACTTTTACATATAGTTGTCTTGTTTCTATTTTGATACTTTTGTAGTACTCAAAATTTTTCCATATTCAGAATACATTTATTCTTTTTATTTATTTCAAAGTAGCGGGATGGGCAATGCTGCTTGCTCGTTCCTCGAGTTAGACTTGATAAGAAAATAGTGGAACTTATCAACCTTTCGAACCAATGAAACTGCTAAAGTCACTGCAAGTGAGCTTCTTTTATCAAATTAGTTATTGAAGCGGCCATTTAAATATATTTTAACCTTTCGAGGGAAAAAATACTTTGGTATATTCAAATTTGAAACTCACGAAAATAAGGTTATAAGTAGAGCTAAAATGAGAAGTCATATGATTTATTATGATAGAAAGTTTAAGATCAAACAATATGTTCGAACTGAATAACTTAGAAGAAAAATAATCTCTTCAGCTACACTCTTATAAGTTTAGCCAAAAATGGCCTACAATCTTAGTGGGACAAACAGCCCATTGGATGATTAGGATGGGAGTGAGTTGGAAATAAAAGAAAATTGCCTATGGTTGACTTTAGTTTGTTGAATAAGTGATGTCCAACTAGTAGCTGGAGTTTTTGTGTAACACATTGTTTGGACGCAAATACAAAGTAGTTACCTTCAAGAAATTCTTGGAACCATTTTTTTTTTCATGGTAAGTGACATTATTATAGGCAGTTTTATATAGCAAACACTGTTGATGAGAAGAGAACAAAGTTGAAATATTGTAAACTATGAGTTCAACGTTTACTTGTTCATAAAAACTATTAATCTTGATGGATAACTATAATGAGAAAGTCACTAAAAAAAATTTATGAGAAGGAGATGTAAAGCAGTCAACTAATGTGGCAGTTCTGTATCACTATAAAGCAGTCAAGAAATGTTCACTTTCGTGTGTCACTATGCCACAGGAGATATAAAGCCACCAACTAATGTAGTGGTTCCGTTAGCTAATGTGGTGGTTTTTCTATATAGCGAACTACTAGTTATAAGTAGTCAAGTAGTCAAGCCAAAAAACTACATGTAATTTGGTGAACCTAGAAACTACATGTCGCATCTCGTAATTGGTAGTTGACTCTTTTATGAAGCTCTATTTAGCTCCATAGAAAATGGGAAATCGGAATTGGAATTTTAGTTATATTTTTCTTTCTTTTTCCCCTATATTCATTCTTTATGAAATATATTTATTATAAAGTGTGGGTTAATCACTCCAAGCGTGTTGAAAATGATTTAACACCAGACGCATTATACGATATTTGGTTTCTCTTGATACACATTATATAACCGTATGACACTAGGTAGTGCCATATATTTAGTGTTTGATCGAGACTACTCCCAACGTGATAGAACTTTTAAAAAGCCATTTATATATGCCATTACATAAACTGCCATTACTCCTTAGAAGAACTGCCATTTTATATGCCACTAACCTTTTCAAAAATCATCTCATTAAACCCCACCCTTGGGGTTCACCATTGAACTTATCTAGCTGAAGAGGAATATAAACATTCTGCATCTCAGTTCGAGTGTTATTGAGCCTTTAAAAAACATGTCAAGATCATTAGCTAAAGAATCTAAAAACCAACTACTATATACATACTAGTAGTGTTGAAAAGTAGCAACTCTTTATAAACAAGGAAACAATATAAGTCTTCGGAGCAATTTTAGGGAGATATGAAAAAGGGATATTAAAGAGTGACATTCTTATGTACACACATTCATTTGTTGATGATTATATAGCTACTTTTTCATCATCCAATACAAGTGTGCCACATAAGAATATCACCAATGTCCTTTTTTTCATGTCTCCTTAGAATTTTATTGAGTCTTTGTATCCAAGAAAAAGTGGATAGACTTGACTTAAAATTTTATCGTGAGAATTAATTAATCAAATCTATTTACGAATCCACTATAGCAAACTCGTGTTATACTATTGTTGGGCAGTTTTCTCATGACATCTAGTCATGTAGATAGAATGGATGAAGGAAGAATCAAATAGAAAAGGCAAAATTGTAATTAGCGTGTTGGTGCTTAATGTCAAATTGAGGTGGGCTATCCCTTCCTGGAAGCAAAACAACGAGACAAACAAGACTCAATGCCCCTGCAGTGATGCACGATGGGTTTCAGCCATTTGGGGTCATTTAGACCTTTGAACTTTTACTGATTTCCTGAATTTTACCATATCTTTATTAATTTAATGTTTCGGCCCTAGAGATTTTTCTCAAAGACACTAGAGCTTTTGTAAGACTATATATACGTTTTTTAGGGTCTTCTGGCATCATTATTACATTAATGAAATTTCTTGATGTTTTTTATTTGTTGGTGGATTCCAGTTTTATCGTTCTTGACAAGATTTTCGCTTGAGTCCTTGTTTCGTGTTGCATCACTTACAGCAAACAACGATGAGCCAATATTGTTTCTCAATATGTTATAATTCTAATTTATAGTTAAAGGCTTTATCTGTTTAACTTTTCATTTTGTGCCATGACAATTTGAGCATCAAATTAAATCAAATGATATAAAGTAATTGCATACGCGAGTTTAAAATACAAAGATCTAGTTCCTCTACAAGTCACCAAAAAAAAAAAAGCATTTACGGCTACACCATAAGCTCGATAGTAGTAATGAATTCAATCTACATGTAAGTTCTTACTTTTTTATAACCATGTAAGACTTGAATTGTTTTTCCAATCTCTCTACTTCTCTCATTCACGTTCTTTACAAAAATTAGAAAAATCATTTTTCTAACGAGCTACATGATCATAGGTTGACTAGTTGTCAGTTTTAGTTAGTTAAAGGCTTGGTTTAAAGACCGAGTATGTAATTAATTATTTAAAGTGTTCCGCCAACTCAATAATCTACATTACCTACATCTAGCGGTCATGATTGATTCCCGGCTTCTATTTAACCGCTAAAATAATTAGATTATTTAAGACATATTTTCCATGAGATTTCCGGGTCATAATCGTCTTTTTCTTTTTTAATATAATTTCTCTCTCCCTCCTTCACACTCATGAACAAGTGACAACGCAGATGTAATTTCTTCTCATAATTACTTCTCTCCAACCAACACAAACATATAAAAACTTGAATTTGGGAAATGGCAACTGGAATGAAATGATGATGCAATGAATCGTATGAATTGTATGTTATGCAGGCACATATTGTTTGTCCACAAGTGAAAAACAGTCCCTGTTTGCTCCAACTCTGCAACAAATAATGTGTTTCACCAATAAGGCATATAATTCGTTCTACGTTAGCTATAAAATGTTAATATTTATTACTCCTCTCGACTTGACGATTTTTTATCCTTCTATTCACGGGTGACAATGATTTCATAAAAAATAGAGTTAAACCTAGACAACAATGTCTTTGAAATATGCTACATAAGAATTAGCTCATTATTTATCTAGTTGTTTTCCATTTTGTCAACTTGGTCTCCTGATTCTGATTGGAAGCATGCTAGTCATTTACCATTTCAAAATAACCTCTAATTATGTGAGTATCTTTTTTGGCTGCTGAAAAATACGAGAATAAAAAGATTTTTTTTTTTTTTGCGCAAACAGAATAAAAAGTAATTTGATTTTTATGTTCAAATACAAATGAAAAAAAAGGACAGTTGCACTAGGTCTAAATAAGTCGCATGATATTGTTTGGCTCTTTCGCACGGTGCTACGCTAGAGTTTGGCTTGTGGTTTGGGGGCAAGAATTATTAGCTAACTCTTAAAGGCAGAAGTATACAACTTTATATAATGTAAGATAAAGGAAACTATTAGAAAAATGGCACTATTAGATTCATGATTAATTCGAGTATACTATATGTTATTTTTTGAGAAAAAAAACATAACAATAATGTTATGTACATTAATCTTCATTTTTTTAAAAATATACAAGTAATATAAAAATCAACTAAAATGATATTTTACCAAATCACACTGTCTTGTCCCTTCCTTTGCGTAAACTTAAGGGCTGAGTTAGGGGGTTGCCACTCCAATGCCCGACTTCTTCCATTTTGTTTTTTCCCCCTTTAAAAAATTTTAAAAAAATAGTGTTTCTGTTAGCGGTTATTAATTTTTGACTATTCCTTAGACAATGTTCTGGCGTAGTTAAAAAAAAAAAAAGAAGTATTTTCTAATTATAATATAGAGAAGAGATCGTCATTCAACTAATAGAATCCAATATATCATGCCAAATGCTATGTTTAGTTGCAATGATAGGATAGTTGTGGTGTAATGGGAGGCTGTATTTGGCTTTCCAAACCACATTTAAATAGACATTTATGGCAATAAAATACTCAACTTCAGTTGACAAAATGCCATGCTTATTCCTTCATTTTCCAAACTTATATTCTCGGTATGATCGTTTTCGCGTCATTTTTTTTCTATACTTGATTTTTCTGCAAAATGTGCAGTAAAAGAAATACTGAACGATTATGAAAGAACACTAAAAGCTTTTTTTTTTTTTTAATGTGTTGGACAATTGAACAGTTTGAACATTTATTATCAAGTAGTTTAATAGATAATAATGGTCTACAGTAATTTAGGTTAAATTTCACAAAAGGTCCCCAATGTTCGCAAAAAGTAACAATTTCATCTCTAACCTTTTTTCAAGCACGTAAGTCCCCAACTTTTCAAAAACATGCACAAAATGTCCCTAGATACTATTTTTGTCCATTTTCATTGTTTACTTTTTCTATAAAGCAATTTTACCTTTTAGTTAAATTTTAAAATAAGAACAAAAATTTTAAAAATTCATTTTGATCGCTTTACCGCTTTCTCTTTCACACGCTCATATGCATTCATTTGGATATTGTTTTTTCATTCACACACTTAACACAATTTATATATACAAGGTAATTAATATATTATCTTTTCCATTCACTTAATTATCTAACACAACCACTAGTGTCATTATCATTTTAGGCATTGAACTCTCCAAAATTTAAACCTAAATAAGTAATGATAATTGAGATATGATTGATATTCAAGTCATAAAAATTAGAATGACAAAAAATGCATGAATTTTAATTGCAGAAAAAATTAAAGGTTTGAATTATTGGCAAAAAAGAGAGGATCCTTTTTACTGGTAAATTGAAGGCTTTAATCAATGTGTATGTATAACTTGTGTTAAGTGGGTGGATTGAAAAAGATATACAAGTAAATATGTATAAGTGTGTGAAAGAAAAAGAGGTAGAGAGATCAAATTAAAATGAATTTTTAAAATTTGTATTTTTATTTTTTAAATTTAAATAAAATGTAAAATTGTCTTTATAGAAAAAGAAAACAATGAAAATTGAGAAAAATAGTATGTAAGGACGCTTTGTGCATATTTTTGAAAGGTTGAGGACTTAAATGCTTGAAAACAAGTTAGGGATGAAATTGTTACTTTTTTCAAAAGTTGGGGATGTTTTGTGAAATTTACCCAATAGTTTAATTGCAAGATTAACCTAGAGGGGTCCTACCATACTTATTTTCACCTCTTCTTTCTGTTGCCCCTTATTATATTCTTCTGATTACCTAGTGGAATTCGTAAGTGTACAACTTTCCAATAGTATAATTGGTGGCTTCAAGTCATATATGGCCAAGAAAATGAAGATCCCTTCAATTTTCAAGAACAGAGAAGGAAAGCATCCATGGCAATGGCACTACTCATGCAAGAAGCAGCCCAAGACACATTCTTGTCGAGCAGACGACACACTTTTGAAGTCCGTTAACTGGATTTCCTTCGACCCCTCAGATGGTACCGTTAGAACTCTGAATTCTTGCTTTGCAAATTCCATTGAGTGTATGATGGATTATGAGGAGGATCCAAGGGTGGAAACAGTGGATGTGATTATTCGGGCGGTGCAATCCGATAGGTTGATTTTCAAGCCGGGCTCCACAAACTCACTGATCTTAGATGCAGCAAAAATAAAACCGTTGAAGGGAAGTGTAGTTTTGGCACTGATGTCAGATGATCCTTATGTGGACTTCAAGAAATCCATGGAGGAAATGGTTGAGACACAGGACTTGAAAGACTGGGAATGCTTAGAGGAATTGCTAGGCTGGTATTTGAGGATGAATGAAAAGACAAATCACAGATTTATCGTTGAAGCGTTTGTTGATTTGCTTGCTTATTTTGTTTCTTCTTCTTCTTCTTCTTCTTCTTCTTCTTCTTCTTCTTCTTCTTCTTCTTCTTCTTCTTCTTCTTCTTCTTCTTCTTCTTCTTCTTCTTCTTCTTCTTCTTC